>OZ004704.1:165639231-165935749 GCA_963924515.1 Vespertilio murinus | reverse complement strand
AATCTTTAATTCTGTCACAGATCATTACTTTAAATCATTTCATAAAATTTGAAAAATCCCTCTACTTTGGTCAGTTCTCTAAACAATATGCTTATTTGTAATTCTAACAATTAAGATAATTATGCTTTTACAAATCTTATTTGTTTTTCAGAATATACCATCAAAGTTTACCCAAGCCCACATTACCACTAGTGGGTGGGGGAAGGAGGATATTTGAAAGAGTAAAAAAAAAAACTTGTGTATTAGATTGATGCCACAAAATACTACTCATACAAAAGAAGAATGATAATCTCAAATCCTATCTTTTATAATAGCTACTAATTGGGAACTAACTTCAATTTAATTCAACAAATATTTATTGAGCACCTACTTATATGCAAAGCAAATGTTTAAATGTTTGGATGTTTGCTCTCAGAGTACCTGGCATGTTCAAGTGATAGCAATAAGGTTGGCTGGTTGAAACAAAATGAGGGAAGGGAAGAAGTCAGAGAGGTGACAAGGCAGGTCTGAAGTGGTAGTAAGGGAAGGAGGCAGATCATTTGGAGCCTTGTAAATCCTTGTAAGTGATTTCAGGATGAGTGTAATGGAGAGCCATTGAAAGTCTGGAGCAGAAAAGTAGCATTATTTGATTCATGTTTTAAAAGTATTACTTTGACTTTTTATGAGAATAGGAAATAAATGAACAAGAATAGAAGGAATGCCATTTTTGTTTGTCTGTTTTGTGGATGGTGGATTTTTTTTTTGGAGGCTATTATAGTAATACAGGTAAGAAATAATGGAGGATCCAGAATGACTCCATGCTTTTTAGCCTGGACAGATGGAAAGATGGAGTTGCCATTAGTAGAGATGAGAGGTTTTGTGGAGGAGTAGACCAGTAGCTTACTTTTTTGATATGTGAAGCTTCAGATTGCTAAAACAGATTGAATGCCATATTGGATAGAGGCAAAGTTCAATATTTATATAATGTTTCCCAAATAAATCTATATTGTAGGTAAAAAGGGAAAACACATAATGACAATAAATCCTCCCTGTATTCTATATACACTAATTAATTAAAATAAATAAAAACTTAAACAAAGTAAGTATCACTAATTTTGAAACTCTTAAATGCTTCTATAGACATAAAATCACACATGGTTTAAAATTTTGAGGGCCATTTAACTTTACCACTGTAATGAGATAGAGCTTATTTCTGAAAAACTAAAGAAAAAATTGTAGACTATTCAGATACAATGGCTTAAATTATCACAAATTAGTCGAAACCGGTTTGGTTCAGTGGATAGATAGAGTGTAGGCCTGCGGACTGAAAGGTCCCAGGTTCGATTCCAGTCAAGGGCATGTACCTTGGTTGCCAGCACGTCCCTGGTGCGGGGTGTGAAGGAGGAAGCTGATTGATGATTTTCTCTCATTGATGTTCCTAACTCTCTATCCCTCTCTCTTCCTCTCTATAAAATAAATCAATAAAATATATTTTTAAAAATAAATTATCACAAATTAGATTCTATATTATAAAAACCTCATTAGGATCTGAAAGATTAATAATTGGTTTGAGTGTCTAAAAAGTATACAAATGCCCACAAAATATTGAAATAAAGAAACTTTTTAAATGACAATTTTAAATCTATAGAATGTCAATACTTTCAACCTTTGTTAATTTTTGAATTATAAATATAGCAATCTAATATATTATAAAATTAAAAAGAAATAATCATGCGAGTAGACAAAGGGCATGCTTTGGCCATTCTTTTCTGAACAATACATATTGATTTCCCATTGCTAGCACATTGGCACCAAATAGTAACTCAATAATTCATTTTAGCAAATCTTTGTTGAATAGCCACTGTCTGCAAGGTCCATGATAGATGCCGCTGGGCAAACTAAGATGAGGGAATATAGTGCTTGAGAAGCTTACAGTATAATGAAGATAAATAGTATAGCTATCAAAGTAACTGCACCAGAAGTTTGAATAAAAGGGATGGGATTTCAAAAAGAGAAATGTCCAATTCAATGGATAGTTTAAGAATGTTTTCATATAAGAAGTGATATTCAGCTGGAAGAGGAGGGTGCTGCAAAGCTGCCAACAAGACATTAAATAAATCTGAGGGACAGAAACCCTGAGCTTTAAAAATGGATTTAAGGATCTTTCAGGAAATAAAGAAGAGGGTATTGTGAAAGAGAAACTCCTAGGGTGCGTTTTGGCATATGATGTGTTTTGTGGTCATGAACAAAACTAAGAATGTCAGGACTGAGAATCACTTACGTACATATGCTAAAGAATTTCCAATCTTTATTTCCTTGTTTCATCTTAGTCATTAATTATTCTGTGTTTCTGGATTCACTGTGGTACCTAGAAGGCAAGAGTCAACAATTCAATTGCATCGCTTGTAGAACAAATATCAATTTAGTAGAATAATCCTACATAATACCTTGCTAGCTGATTAAATGAATAAGCACCTTATTAAAACTTGGAGAACTAAAATGGCTAAAATGAGTTTCTTTGAGCAAAGAATGATATATTCCCCTTTAATTTAAGATGTCTAAACTATTACTGACTTTCTTTATTTAATTGGCTGGCTTTACTATATTATTTTAATGAGTATAAAATATATGAATACTTTCCTAATTCATAAGCAACCTCAATTATTTAAGCCTATCTTCCCCTATTTGTGTGTGTTTTCTTATTGAAATTCTTATTAATATATAACAAAGATTACTGTCAAAATAATATTTTATTTGCACACACACACACACACAAAAAAAAAAAAACACACAAAAAAAAACCACACCATAATGCCCCTTCAAAAGGGAAGAAGGATTAATAAAATTACCTCAGGCTTCTCTTTCTACAAACTTTTCTACTGGATGAGGTTGTATCACTAGAATGGAAGTAGCAACCATCACAGGCCTTCACATGGTTGACCCTGAACAGACATTGGTTGAACATGATCTGATGAAATTTATAACACGTTTGAGCAGGACCAGCCTCAGAAGGGAAATCAGGAGAAAATTAGGGCCATAGCCCCTGAGGGAAGAGGCAGACACAACTGGTGTGTGAAGGGAGAAAAGAATAAAGGGACAATGAGAGAATGGGTGGCTGTGAAGAGGACGGGGAAAGGAGGCTCTGTAAATAGAACCCGAGAGAAATGGCAGCAAACCCACAGCAGTGGACAGAAGCTCACCCTGCGGCTGGTGAGATTCACTTATGTACATATGCTAAAGAATTTCTAATCTTTATTTCCTTGTTTCATCTTAGTCATTAATTATTCTGTGTTTCTGGATTCACTGTGGTACCTAGAAGGCAAGAGTAGAAGGCTAACATTTATGCTGGGTAAAGAATACAAATGGCTCCTTAAGGTTCACGTATCTTAATCTGTTTTAGAAACATATTGAATCCTGAAATGCTTCCAACTTAAACCTTCTTATTTTACAATAAAGAAACTCGGGTTTAGAAAGGTTACCTAAATTATAAAAGATAAAAGAAAAGAAATAATCTACATCCCACTTCTTAGAAAGGAGAGTCTTTTTAAAAGAAGGCTCGATGCTCACTGGCTCAAGTGCTGCGGAGATGGATGGAGCCTGTCACAGAGGGGGAAACCAGGAGGGGGTCTGAGGGGAAGAGGAAGATCACAATGGCTAGGAATAGAGTTCTCTTTCTTTTCAAGTTCAGGCGTGGAGTTATCGATCCAGAGTAAGAAAAATTCGCCAGCCACTCTAGTCAGATGCGTTTCTTCCCTTGGGACTCAACACATAGACAAAATAGATATTACCTTGGTTTTTCATCAAACCACCAGATAGAAGAATCCGCTGGGTCTTTGCCTACCAGGGTATCATTCTTCGCCATAAGTCTACGCACGGTCACTGAGTGGGGTGTAGAAAATTGAAACTATAGGAAGTTACAGATTTTTCATTTAGTTTGTCTATGACAACACAAATCACCATCCTTTATTAAACAGCGACAGATATTTCAAAGATTAGTGAAGATCCTTTTCAGGATTTGTGAAGCCAGGGTCCCTGTGTAACCCTCACAGAGCGAAAGTAATGATGGACAGGATGACAGACGCCTGGGCCCTAACCCCTGGGAGGACTCAGGGGCAGCCTGGTCACATGCATAGAGTCAGTCTCCCCCAGATTCAAATGCCAACTGTGCTCATTTCTAGTTGTGTGATCTGGAATAAGCCATCGAATGTCGCTTTAACATGAGAATAAAATTCCATATTTCATACAATTACCGGGAAAATGAATTGAGATAATATGTGAAAATTTCTAGCAGAATTATATGCACACAATAGGTAGTCAATGAATATTTTCCCCTTCCTTTTTACGCATGCAGTGAAGTATTCTACCAGGAATTACTTAATGGAAGGCTGTCACATGAGAGCCTTTTAAGGACCTTTAACTCTCAGGTAGGGAAAAGTAGGTAGATGCACCCTGCTTTAGCCACAGGCAGCAGCTATGCTTTGGCAGCTGATGGGACAAGAGCTGCCAAGAGCCCTTCGGACCACGCTGCCTTCAGGACAATGAAAGTGAAGGGATAAAACAGAATCTGTCCCTTGAGCTGCAGAAGTGGCAAGCAGGAAAGAACATGAAATCAATTGTGTTACCTCAAATACATCACAGCATTCTATAACCTGTCCATCCGTGGATCTGCTTTCCGCTGGGGTTTCAATCAGGACGTGACTGTTTCAGCAAAAAGGAGCTACTGTTTTTGTTCAGCCAATAGAACGACATGGAGTAGGAAACAGAGCCCTGAGCGCAGGAAGCTGGGAAAGACCAGCACCAGACCAGCACCAGACAAGCCCCAAGAGGGAAGCCCCATACAACTTGCCGCGGTTTGTTAGTCAAAACCGGAGCTGTGAGCCGTTCAGATGGGAGGAAGGGTGTCCTGGAGAGGCAAATGGGATTTGGACATTCCTGGGTTTTGGTCACAGCTCACATTTACCACTCTCAGTTATGGGAATATGACCTCACCTCTCTGAGTTTTTATCTCCTCAACTGCAAGGTGGTAAAATACCCACCTAAAGAGCTGTGTGTGTCAAGCACAATCCCTGACAGAAGGTAGTCACTGAACAAAACCATGGCGACGGTGGAAGTAGACACGGCGGCAGCATGCTAGTAACAGCCCACAGCTGAAGAAGGAGTCCTTCGTCGGGTCATCAGGAGCTAAAACCTCCAGTGGCGTTAAGTCCAAGACAAAAACAGCTCAGAAAATGTCATGGACATCCCTCTGAGTAAGTGTATCCAAAGGGCAGGACTGAGGCCAAAGCCATATCAAGGACCAGTGGAAAGGAATGGGATGGAAGCAAATCAAGAGGGAAGTAAGAAGGACACTGAGAAGTTACTGAGAAGATCACTAAAGGGAGAGGCAGTTTGCCTGGATCACAGCTCTGACACTAGCGAATGACAGGACCTTGCAGGTCCCTCCACCTCCCTAGATCCCAGTCTCCCATTTGAAAAGGGACAGAATTCTACGTTTGATTTGGACAGTCCCTTCCAGCCTTAGGTGCTCAGTGGATCTCTTTTATTAAACACCATGACAACAGCAATGGTCTCTGCTGGATTTGGGTGAACACAGGACCTGAAGCCTTTGCCCAGACTCTGCATCAAGGCCCCTCAGGGAAACTGGGAAAAGTAGAGAGAAAAAGGGAAGAAATCTATCCTAATCAGACTTTCCCTAGGAATATTTGAAAACAAACAAAAACAAAAAAACATTGACACCAACACCCTGGCAAATATTGTATATGCCTATTCCAAATATTATAATGCTTAGAGGAAGTCTGAACTTGCAAAGTCAAGACAAAATCTATTCTGAAAGCAAGGCCGTATCCTTCAGGTTTATGTACTTATTAAAAGTATCAATGGAGCCTGGGAATTTCTCCTCTGAGATTGCTGCTACAGCCCCAAACAAATATAACCTCTTTGACAAATAACAGCTCTGTATTGTGACTTAAAAATATCTTGTCATAAAATTTTAATCTTGGGAAAACACATACTCTGTCTGCATAAAATGGCAATAATGGAACCAGTATCTACCGCAGCTGTCATTTACAAAGTTAATTGCTTTACCAGCAGCTCTCTGAAAGGACCTGTGATAAACTTGGAATTGGCACTTGGCTCTCTCCTTTCAGGTTAAGAAAAGCAAAATAGCTCAATTCTGATGCAAAAAGAAAGTTGTCTTTCAAGAGTTATCTTTTGCTTGTGACTTCACCTAAAAGCCAACGTTTGTGCCATTTGTCAGTCCTTGCAGGGCTGTGACCGATAGCAGGAGGAAATATGTCAGAGCAAAAATCTTTAAGGTCAGAGTGAAAAGAAACAAATTCTCCATTTTTGAGAGCCCCCAAGCTACAGCGTGCAGACCACATTCACCACTGGCTGCCTTGCCCCTTTCTAAGGCTTGTGTTTATCTATGATAAGATAATGAATTTGTGTTATTGTAGTTTTTTAAAAAAGTCAGTTGCTGGGTCTCCATGATATCCTTTCCTACAAGACTGGTTTTCTTAGATGCCATAACTATATAACTCTTCCCAGAGTCCGTGAGCACAAGAGAATGATGACCAGAAGCTATCTACTAAAAAAGGTAGTAATATCATTACTAGTGGAGAACAGCATTTTTCTAAAGGCTGTCCAACTAATGTCTAATAATCTCTGTAGAGATTATACCCATCCATAAATGAGAACCTCAGGAATGTTACCTCCCCACAAAACTATTTCTTGGATGCATGGGTTGAACATAGTTTGGGGAAGAAAGTGGGCTGAAATCAGTAAATGTATATTCCATAAGTGTAAATTATGTCTCAATTAGCTCTGTTATCCTATCAAATATTAGAAAAGTGAAATGTGAAAAAAGTGTTAAGATGTATTTTTTTCTGGAGAGCCATGGATGCCATCAAGGTTTGCCAATACAAATGATTTTGGTTCCCTGTCCAGAGACAAATATCAGATACATTTAAAATTAATTGTACACAGACTCGGCGCAGCAACACCCCCCCCCCCCCTGCGCACCAGCGCGCGCGGCGCACAGAGGCTGAGGGACTGGTCATGGATTTACTTCTCAGCTGGAGGCGCGCCTGTCTGTGGACAGGGCTCCTAAGACTAGGGATATCTAAGGAGCAGCACAGCTGGATCTGAGTCCAAGAAGTAGCCGCAGAATTACAGGGGAGTGCAGCCAGCTCCGGACCGCCCCACCCCCAGCCATCAAAGACACAGAGAAGGGGAAAAAGCTAGAAAGGCTTTAGAGTCCTGGAAGTCATCCAGAAACACTGCCACCCAGAGGCTAAAGCACATAGGGTCTCTAGATTGGCTTAAAAATCAGGTCTTGTAATCAACACGGAGGAACGGTGAAACACAGTGAACTGCCACTACCACCCAGACTGGGAACAGGCGTGCGAGACATAGCAACACAGAAAGTGAATGACCTTCATTACTGCAAATTTTGTTTAATTTTTAATTTTCAATTTTTATTTTTTTAACTGTTGAATTTTTGTTTTTTACCTACTTTAATTGCAAAGTTTACTCAAGAAATTTTTTTCATCTGCCATCACTAGATTTTACCTTTTTAATTAATTCATTTTTATAGGTAATCAACATTATTACTACTGCTATTTTACCTTTTTTATCTTTTTTATCTTATTTTCTTTTGTTTATTTTTATTACTACTTTTTAAGTGTCATATTATAATCCTTTTTTTTTGCTTTCTTTTTTCTTTTTTTTCCTTTTTCCTCTATTTCTTTTTTTCTCTATTTCCTCCTTCGGGATTACTATCCTAAAAACTATTCATACCTTGCCTTCTCCAACGCTCTATGCTATCTCAAACCTACCTTTATGACATCTCTCTATTCCTAACCCTTTACCTTTGGTGTCCTGCTTATCTTAACCCTTTACTGCTATAGATTTTCCTTACTCTTTCTGTTTACCCTCTCCAAAATTTTCACCTGTCCTGTGTATATATAATTCCCAACCCCCTGCTCCAATCCCATTCACACCTACCTTGTCACTGCCCCCCCACCAAAAAAAAAAAAGCCTTCTCTCTACCCCTTTGTTGTTGTATGTTGAATGCTAACTATATCAAAGGTTTATGCTTTTTTTTGTATGTGTAAGATTGGTTTGCTTATTCTTTTTATTGGATTGTATGTTCTTGTTATCTGGGTTCTAGACACCTTTATTGGAGGATATTAATATTGCAAACACATTTCTGTCCAGTGCCTTGTGTGTTGTACCTGGTTGTGTTGTATTTTGTGCCTTTAAATCAAAGCAGGAGGGAGAGAACTACGTTACCAGGCACCCTATAAAGAGAGATCATGGGGAGACTAAGAAACAACCCGCCTGTGAAAGAAAATCAACCATCACCAGAAAATGAAGTAAACGAGTTAGAGGCAAGCAACCTACCAGAGCAAGAATTCAGAGTAATGATCATAAGTTGGCTAAAAAGAATGGAAGACAAATTTGACAATATGAATAAGACCCAAGAGGAAATGAAGAAGACCCAAGAGGAAATGAAGGTGACCCAAGAAGAAATGAAAAATGACATCGCTACTATGAAGAACTCAATAGAAAGCATCAAGAGTAGACTAGATGAAGCAGAAGACCGCATCAGTGAGCTAGAAGACAAAATGGAAAAAAATACCCAATTACAGCAGTTGCTAGAAAAAAAAATTAAAAAAACAGGAGGAGAGCCTAAGGGAGCTTTGGGACAATACAAAACAAAACAATATTAGAATAATAGGGGTTCCAGAAGGAAAGGAAACTGAGCAAGATATGGAAAAAGTATTTCAAGAAATAATGACAGAAAACTTTCCTGAGATAGAGAAGAAAAAACCAACACAAATCCAAGATGCTCGAAGGGTCCCCAACAAAATGAACCCCCAAAGATCAACACCCAGACACATTATAATTAAACTGGCAAAAAACATCGACAAAACCAGAATCTTAAAAGCAGCCAGAGAGAGACAGAAAGTTACATATAAAGGAAACCCCATCAGACTAGCAACTGATTTCTCAACAGAAACTCATCAGGCCAGAAGGGAATGGGATGACATATACAAAGTCATGCAAAGGAAGGGTCTGAACCCAAGAATACTGTACCCCGCAAGGCTGTCAATCAAAATTGAATGTGTAATCAGGAGCTTCACCGACAAAAACAGACTAAAGGAATTTATCTCCAACAAACCAGCAATGCAAGAAATGCTAAAGGGTCTACTGTAATAATAAAGAAATAGGAAGCGAAGAAGGAACACAGGGGGATAGAATAAAAATGGCATCAAATACCTACCTTTCAATAATTACTTTAAATGTAAATGGTTTAAATGCTCCAATTAAAAGACATAGGGTAACAGAATGGATAAGAAAGCAAAACCCATTCATCTGCTGTCTACAAGAAACCCACCTCAGAAAAACAGACGCCCACAGACTGAAGGTGAAAGGATGGAAAAAGATTTTCCAGGCAAACGGAAACGAAAAAAAAGCTGGGGTAGCAATACTTATATCTGACAAACTAGATCTCAAAGTGAAGGACATAACAAGAGATAAGGAAGGCCACTTCATAATACTAAAGGGTGTAATCCAACAAGAAGAAATAACCCTGGTAAACATATATGCACCCAATTTGGGAGCACCCAAATACATAAAGAAACTGCTGGAGGACATTAAGGGACAGATTAATAGCAATGCTATCATAGTAGGAGATTTTAATACTCCATTGTCACCTCTGGACAAATCATCTAAACAAAAAAATCAGTAAAGAAACGTCAATTCTAAATGACGTATTAGACCAGATGGAATTAATTGACATCTTCAGAACATTTCATCCCAAAGCCACAGAATATACATTCTTCTCAAGTGCACACGGATCATTCTCAAAGATAGACCACATATTGGGACATAGGCAAAGTCTCTTCAAATTCAAGAAGATAGAAATCTTATCAAGCATTTTCTCAGATCACAGTGCCATAAAATTGGAAATCAACTACAATAATAATAAGCCAAAGAAATTAAACACATGGAGACTAAATAGCATGCTATTGAACAAAGACTGGGTTACCAGAGAAATCAAGGAAGAAATCAAAAACATCATGGCAACTAATGACAATGAAAACACAACAATCCAAAATCTATGGGACACAGTAAAAGCTGTTTTGAGAGGGAAGTTCATATCCCTACAAGCCTATTGCAAAAAACAAGAAAGAATGGTAACAAATTATCTTACCCTACAACTCAAACAGTTAGAAAAAGAACAGCAAGAAAGGCCCACTGTAAGCAGAAGGAAGGAAATAATAAAAATCAGAGCGGAGATTAACGACATAGAGACCAAAGACACAATACATAAGATCAACAAAACCAAGAGCTGGTTCTTTGAAAGGATTAACAAGATTGATGAGCCTCTAGCCAGGCTAACCAAGAAACAAAGAGAGAGGACCCAAATAAACAAAATTAGAAATGAAAGAGGTGAAATAACAACAGACCCCGCCGAAATACAAAGGATTGTTACAAAATACTATGAACAACTCTATTCCAACAAACTGGACAACCTGGAGGAAATGGACATATTCCTAGAAAAATACAACCTTCCAAAACTCAATCAGGAAGAATCTAAAAATCTCAATAGACCAGTAACTTGGGAAGAAATTGAAGCAGTCATCAAAAAGCTTCCAGCAAACAAAAGCCCAGGGCCAGATGGCTTCACAGGAGAGTTTTACCAAACATTCAAGGAAGAACTAAAACCTATCCTCCTCAGACTTTTCCAAAAAATTCAAGAGGAAGGAACACTGCCAAACTCCTTTTATGAAGCCAGCATCACCCTAATACCAAAACCAGATAAAGACAACTCAATGAAAGAGAATTACAGGCCAATATCCCTCATGAACATAGATGCCAAAATCCTCAACAAAATTCTAGCAAATAGGCTCCAGCAGTACATCAGGAAGATCATACACCATGACCAAGTAGGTTTTATACCAGGAATGCAAGGATGGTACAATATTCGCAAATCAATAAACGTGATACATCACATAAACAAATTGAGAGATAAAAATCATATGGTCATATCTATCGATGCAGAAAAGGCATTTGATAAAATCCAACACCCTTTCCTGATAAAAACTCTCAACAAGGTGGGAGTACAAGGATCATACCTCAACATAATAAAAGCTATATATGATAAACCCACAGCCAACATCATGCTCAATGGGCAAAAACTAAAACCATTCCCTCTAAGAACAGGAACAAGACAGGGATGCCCACTCTCACCACTCCTCTTTGACATAGTACTGGAAGTACTCGCCATCGCAATTAGACAAGAAGAGGAAATAAAAGGCATCAAAATCGGAAAAGAAGAAGTAAAGCTGTCACTATTTGCAGATGACATGATATTGTACATAAAAAACCCAAGAGACTCCATCAAAAAGCTAATAGACTTAATAAACGAATTTGGCAATGTAGCAGGATACAAAATAAATGCCAAGAAATCAATGGCATTTCTCTACACCAATAGTGAACTTACAGAAACAGAGACTAAAAAAGCAATCCCGTTTACCATCGCACCAAAAAAATTAAGATACCTAGGAATAAACTTAACCAAGGAGGTAAAAGACCTATATGCAGAAAACTACAGGACACTGAAAAAAGAAATAGAGAAAGATGTAAACAGATGGAAGAACATACCATGTTCATGGATTGGTAGAATCAACATCATCAAAATGTCCATACTTCCCAAAGCAATATATAAGTTCAATGCACTCCCCATGAAAATACCATGGACATACTTCACAGACCTAGAAAGAACTCTCCAAAAATTCATTTGGAACAATAAAAGACCCCGAATAGCCTCAGCAATCTTAAGAAATAAGAGTAAAGTAGGAGGAATCTCAATACCAGATTTCAAGCTGTATTACAAAGCAACTGTTCTCAAAACAGCCTGGTACTGGCACAAGAACAGACATATTGATCAATGGAATAGATTAGAGAATCCAGACATCAACCCAAATCAATATGCTCAATTAATATTTGACAAAGGAGGCACGAACATACAATGGAGTCAAGACAGTCTTTTTAATAAATGGTGTTGGGAAAATTGGACAGATACATGCAAAAGAATGAAACTAGATCACCAACTTACACCATACACAAAAATAAACTCAAAATGGATACAGGACTTAAACATAAGACGGGAAACCATAAAAATACTAGAGGCATCCACAGGCAGCAAAATCTCAGACATATGCCTAAAGAACTTCTTCACTGATACTAACCCTAGGGCAATGGAAGCTAAAGAGAAGATAAACAAATGGGACTACATCAAAATAAAAAGCTTTTTTACGTCAAAAGAAACCATCAACAAAACAACAAGAAAACCCACTGTATGGGAGAACATATTTGCAAACGATATCACTGATAAAGGTTTAATCTCCAACATCTACAGACAGCTTATACAACTCAATAAAAGGAAAATGAATGAGCCAATTAAAAAATGGGCAATGGACCTAAATAGAATCCTCTCAAAAGAAGACAGAAGGAAGGCCAAGAGGCACATGACAACATGCTCCAAGTCACTAATTATCCGAGAGATGCAAATCAAAACAACAATGCGGTACCATCTCACACCTGTCAGAATGGCCAACATCAACAAAACAACAAACAACAAATGTTGGCGAGGTTGTGGAGAAAAAGGAACCCTCGTGCACTGCTGGTGGGATTGTAGGTTGGTGCAACCACTGTGGAAAACAGTATGGAGCTTCCTCAAAAAACTGAAAATGGAACTCCCATTTGACCCAGTAATCCCACTATTAGGAATATACCCTAAGAAACTAGAAAGACCAATCAGAAAGGATATATGCACCCCTATGTTCATAGCAGCACAATTTACAATAGCTAGGACTTGGAAACAGCCTAGGTGCCCGTCAGCAGATGAATGGATCAGAAAACTGTGGTACATCTACACCATGGAATACTATGCTGCCATAAAAAGGAAGGAATTCTCATCATTTGCAGTAACTTGGATGGAATTGGAGAGCATCATGCTGAGTGAAATAAGCCAGTCAATGAAAGAGAAACACTACATGACCTCACTCATTTATGGATATTAAAGATCATTATAAACGAATGAACAGAAAGATTGATATAGTGACAGTAAAACAACAGGCAGTCTGTCAAATGACAGCAGGGGGGGGGGTAGGGAGATCTGGGGGAGATAAGAGATCAACCAAAGGACTGGTATGCTTGCATATATGAATAGCCAATGGACACAAAACTCTGGGGAGGGAGGGTATCTATGGGGGGGGGCAATGATAAGCTATGTATACAGATATTACCTTAATAAAAAAAAAAAAGAAAAAAAAATAAATAAAATTAATTGTACACAGACACAGATATAAATAGAAATAATGACCCTGGGTCACACAAAGTGTCATTAACAATGAATTACACTATGATTACCTTAGGTATACAAAAAAACTATTATTAACCCAAGTACTACAGGTACTGGTATATTTCTAGGTGTGCAAATCCCAAAGACTATACCTTATTTATTAAACAGAACTGTAAATAAAAACTAAACATTAATGAGATGATGGAAGATTTTGAAGTAGTTCATAAATCAAAAACATATTGAATTATGTGAAATACTAGAAGTCCTGTGCATGAAATTTATGCACTGAAAGGGAGGGGGAGGGGTGTTCCTCAGCCCAGCCTGCACCCTCTTCAATCTGGGACTCCTCAGGGGATGTCCAACTGCCAGTTTAGGCCCTATCACTGTTGGCTTTATCCTGGACTGCTGGCTCCCAACCACTCACCTGCCTGCCTGTCTGATTGCCCCTAACCATTTCTGCCTGCCAGCCTGATCACCTCCTAACCACTCCCCTGCCATCCTGATTGATGCCTAACTGTTCCCTTGCCAGCCAGATTGCCCCCAACTGTCCTCCCCTGCCAGACCAATCACCACCCAAATGTCCTCCCCTGCTGGCATGGTCATTTCAAACTGCCTGCCCCTGCTGTCCTGGTCATCCCCAAATACCCCCCTGCCAACCTGGTTACCCCTAACTGCCCTCTCCTGCCAACCTGGTCGCCCCCAACTGCCCTCCCCTGCTGGCCATCTTGTGGCATCCATCTTGTGACCACATGGGGGTGGCCATGTTGTGACCACATTGAGGTAGCCATCTTGTGTAAGGGCATGATGTAAATTTGTATATTACCTCTTTATTATATAGGATTTTACTATCCTATGTAATAAAAGGCTAATATGCAAATCAACCAAACTGCGGAAGGACTGGTTGCTATGGCACACACTGACCATCAGGGGGAAATGCTCAATTCAGAAGCTGTCCCCTGGTGGTCAGTGCGCTCCCACAGGGGGAGGGCTGCTCAGCCAGAAGCCTTGAGCCAGGCTCATGGCTGGCAAGCACAGTGGTGGTGGCAGGAGCATCTCCAGTCTCTGTGGCAATTGGACATCCCCCCAGGGCTTCCGGACTGTGAGAGGGTGCAGGTCAGGCTGAGGGAGTGGATGAATTTCATGCACTGGGCCTCTAGTTTTTATTATAATAGCAATAGCTGACATTTGCTGAACATAAAATAAGAGGTGGGCACTATATTCAATACCTTAATAAGTATTATCCCAATTAATAATCAGAAAATCCTCAGAGCTAAGTGTTATTTATGCTCATTTTATGGAAGTTAATTTCCCATAATCATACACCTGGGTATCTTCAAACCAAAAATTTATTGTTTTAGGCCTTTTTGTTTTCCCTTTGCAACTAACCTATGCTGACTTTTCTAGCAAGACTCAAAGATGTTGACAACAGATAGTACTGTTACAGTGATCACAGGGATTAAAGACTTTGTGTGCAGTCCTTTTCCATAATATTTGTATTTTAACAGTGTCCTTTTTTGTTTGATGCAACTGTTATAGAAATAGTTCTTATTGAAATTCACAGAGATTTTTGAGAATATAACTTTTATAAATATCCCCCAGATGAATAAATATATTGCCCAGGTCTCTGATTACAAGGGACAAAATCAACATTTAACCCTCACAATTTCCACGAAGAGAGAAAACTGACTAAAGAATTTTCTAAACAGATATTTAAAAGCTCTGGCTGGCAGGTTATCATCCAGAAGCCCACAGCTGGGTAACAGAACTGTGTGACCAGGAAGAGGACTGAGACAAAGCTGACAGCCCGTATTCATCCTCCAAAGCAAGCATGTCAAACTCCAAGGCTAACACGGGACAAATAAACAAGTTTTAAGTTAATGTGGGCCAAAAAAGCTGAAACCGGTTTGGTTTAGTGGATAGAGCATCGGTCTGTGGACTGAAAGGTCCCAGGTTTGATTCCAGTCAAAGGCATGTACATTGGTTGAGGGCACATCCCCAGTAGGGGGTATGCAGGAGGCAGTTGGTCGATGTTTCTCTCTCATCGACGTTTCTAGCTCTCTATCCCTCTCCCTTCCTCTCTGTGGAAAATCGATTATATATATATATATATATATATATATATATATATATATATTTTTTTTTTTTTTAATGTGGGCAAAAGCTTAAATTTTCATAGAAACATATGTTTATTTCAATGGAGATATGCTGAATACAAATAAATTCAGTAATTGAAATAAATGAGTAATTGTTAACATAAGGTAATAGATCATTTTAATAAAAATTAATATTTTTCTTGAACATTAACTTACCAGACACTGAATAACTGCACAAACTAATAAGCATAATGCAAATAAACCTATTTTTCTTGTTCTTCAAAAGTGAAATATTTACTGTTGCACACACCAAACAAATAAGACCAAGACTAATGACATGGTAATCAGCTGTTAAAGTATTTACTGTTACTATTAGTGGTGAGAAATGGTAATGCATAAGTCTCATAAAGGAAATGAATGCAACACTATTATAGTAATCAGTCATTAATGAATGCTGTAGTTCATTATTAATAATTATGTATAACAGGATATTGTAAAAATTAAGTTATAAAATATTTATTAAAACATTTCTAACATACCGTTATATTGGCTGGGCCACAAAGATATTCATTGAGGTCCACGTGCAGCCTGTGGGCCGCGAGTTTCACATGCTTGCTCTTTACATTATTTCTCACTCACATTAACATGGTTTAAGGTGGCTGAAATGTTTGTATGTGTGGGTGAGCAGCACTTCCTAAAAATTTGCATAAATTTGATTTCAAATCTATGATCCTGATACAAGAGGAAGCTTTTTCACTTTAAGATATTTAAAATGACCACTCTGACATCGGGATGGGGTTAGAGTACAGTTCCTCAGACATGGATGCAATTTTCAACTCTACTATTCCCTATAACCATGAACAGCTGGGTAAGCAGCAATGTCTCCAACTGGGAGGCTATTCTGAGGTTCAGAAGAACTTAAGCACTTACTAAGTTCCATTTCACAGAGCAATACAAACAAAACCAATTCACACAAACACACACACACACACACCCCTTCTCCAGCTAGTTTAGAAGAGTAAATGTAGCCCTTTAAGGATGGGCTTATTCCTTGCTGCGGCTGAGATATTGCTGAAAACTGATGCATTTGACAAGGCCAAGGTCACTTGGGGTGATAAGGCAAAAAGAGTGCTTCTTTCCTGTTCTACTTCTTCAAATTCAGCCCAAAGTTTCTTTTCCCTCTTGATACTTTCTTTAGTGCCTTCCAAATTCACTCTTATTCACAGGGACCTTCTTTTATTCATGAGCATTAAAACCAAGCCATTGTTATCCTACATTCCATGTTTACCCTAAAACCCATTTAAGTATTCTCTAAGGGCATGCTCTAAGAGTATCCTCCCAGCAATGGCGCAGGGAGGGGCAGTGAGCAATTGCCTACAACTTGTTTTGTCTATTATCTGCGGCACCTTCTTCAGCAGAACAACTCTCTCAGGCTCTTCTTTTGTGGCAGTTTCCGTGAAGGAAGGATGACAAAGCAGCTTGCTTTTTAAAGAGAAGAAAAAGAGGTCCTGGTTAATTCCTGTTGGAAATCTCATTTCAAGAGCAGACTGGGTTATATCCTGGTTAGAGGTCGGGATTCGATCACTGGAGAGCCAGCCCCCAACTAATCCCACAGAAGCTTCTTGGTGTTAAAGGCCTTTTGCGCTGTCACCAAAATGCTGACCCCTGGTTTTACTCTAAAGCACAGCACGCAGTGCTTTCTGCAAACCAAACAGGATCAGGCTATGTCCTCATCCCTTCGGAAAACATCTGCGCAGCTGCTGCAACACAAATTAACTTCTTTGAAATTTAAGTAATTGATCAATAACGTTTATTCTGGATAAATATTGATTTGCCATCCAGTTTCGTCAATCTTTACACTACTGTTTTTCAGCCAGCATTGAGTTCTCAGATCTGAGTAAAATTACTGTTTATCCAGAGCTTTCATAATGACATTTGCAGACTCTTCCTGTTCTTGGCTTTGCTCCCGATGCTCTCCTTGGGTGGCTATATCCAAAACGGAAAGGATAAGCAGAAAAAGTGTAGTCGAGAAAACACTGGATATCTCTTAGAGGGGTTAAATTTTAATTCCAGCCTCACCTATCTCTAGCCATTTTATACCCGGGGGGGGGGGGGGTAGGAGGGGCAAACATAGGTTTACAATTGTTCCTATGGAAATAATACATGAATATACTCTGTGTTTTACATAGTCACAACTGTAAGCCTACTTTTGCCAACCTTGAAATGCAGGGTCGTCTTTCTGTCTCTGTTAAATGGTCTGAGTACTTGTCTTATCTACTTCACAGTTTTATAGAGAAAATGCATGGTTTAAACAAAAATGCCAGTCCTCCTTGATAAAATGTGTTCCCTGAAAACAAACAATAAAAATCACACACATACACACACACCACACGTGTGCAGCATAAGAAATATATTTAAATGTATTATACAATGTGCATTATATTATATGGCCTATATATAATTTTTATTAAAAAAAAGAATCAGGATTTTTTTTAAAGCTATAGGTATATAACTAGACCACCTTCTTGAACCATACACAAAAATAAACTCAAAGTGAATTAAAGACTGAAATGTTAGACTCAAAGCCATAAAAGTCCTAGAAAATAACATAGGCAGTAAAACCGCAGGCATTTCTCATAGCAATATTTTTTCTGATATATCTCCTCAGGCAAGGGAAACAAAAGAAGAAATAAACAAATGAGACTACCTCAAACTAAAAAGTTTTTTGCACAGCAAAGAAAGCAATAAAAAAACCAAACAAACACTAAATGGAAGACCATATTCACCAATGATACATCCAAAATTTATAAGAACCTATACAACTCAACACCACCACCCAAACAATCCAATTTAAAAATGGGCTAATGGTCTGAATAGACACTTCTCAAAAGAGGACGTACAAATGGCCAATAGACATATGGAAAGATGCTCAACATCACTAATCATCAGAGAAATGCTAATCAAACCTACAATGAGGTATCCCCTCACACTTGTCAGAGTGTTACTATCAATAAATCAACCAACAAGTACCAGTAAGGATGTGGGGAAAAGGAAACCCTTGTGTGCTGTTGGTGAGATTACAGATCAGAGCAACCACCGTGGAAAACAGTATAGAGTTATCTCAAAAAATTAAAAAAAGAACTGCCTTATGAGCCAACTATTCCACTTCTGAGAATATATACAAAAAGTCCTGATACACTGATTCAAAAGAATATATGCACCCCTCTGTTCCCTGCAGCATTACTTAGAGTAGCCAGTATTTGGAAGCAGCCCAAGTGCCCACCAATAGATGAGTGTATAAAAGAATCTGTGGTGCATTTACACAATAGAATACTACTGAGACATAAAAAGAAGGAAATCTTACTCCTTGAGACAGCATTGATGGACGTGGAGAGCATTATACTAAGTGAAATAAGTCAGTCAGAGAAAGTCAAGCAACATGTGATTTCACTTATACATACACTTTAATCTATATGTATAAAACCCTAAAATGCAAATAGTGCAGGCAGCAGAACAACCTAATAACCAAAGAACTGGTTGCTATGATGTGCGCTGACCACCAGGGGGTGTGTGCGGAACATGGCAGCATCAACAGCAAAGTGTGGAACATGGCGGGTGTCAGCCTCAGCGGGATGATGGAGCAGGTGAATGGAGCGCCAGACCAAGGCAGGGTGCCAATCATTGTCATTGGGGTGAGCCTTTGGTGGTTACTAAAAATTCTTTGCTACTGTGAGCTGCAGTCCTACCCAGTGCTTGCATCTGCTACTACTGAGTTTCCCCGAAAATAAGACCTACTTAATGGAAACATAATACATCCCCTGAAAATAAGACCTAGTGTATTTTGGGAGCAAAAATTAATATAAGACACTGTCTTATTTTTGGGGAAACAGGGTAGTACAGACCCCACTTGCCTTGCTGCCAGTGTCCACAGCCAGCAATGGCCCTGCTTACACCCATAGCCAGTGCCAGCCCCACTCACACTCACTGCTGACACCTTCACTTGTACCCTCTGCCAGTGCCTGGCCTTGGTCCTGATCGCTTGGTGCCATCAGTGGGTGCAAGTGGCAGCTGCTGGCCCCAGTCGCCCTGAAGGATTCTCCACCTCCCCCTGCTCCTAAACGGTGATAAGGGTAGCAATGGCTGCTCACACCCAGTGACTGTGCCAGCCCACCCCCAATCACTCCACTGCTGGCACCAGCCCCAATCACTCTACTCAGTCAGCTGGTGCGAGCTGGGGTGGTGCCATCAGCACATGGAAGTGGTAGCAGTGGGAGTGGGGCTGCCAGCAGAGAGGAGACAGGGAGCCACAGTGGGAGGGGCTGGGCAGGGGTGTGAAGGATGGGCTGAGACCTGCCCCTGTGCCCACTGAAGCTTTGCAGCAGTTTCTTTCAAGGTTTACGAATTTGTGCACTGGGCCTCTAGTCCTATATAATAAAGAGGTAATATTCAAATTGACCATCTTGCACTCACAAAGATAGCTGCCTATGACCAGGCCAGCAGGGGGGTTAGTGAGGGATGACCAAATACTGAACAGCAGGCTGCATGGGGTCAGCAGGCCAGCAGGCTGGCAGGAGGGAGTAGAAAGAGGAGACCAAGCTGGCTGGGTTGGGGGCTGCAGTTGGGAGTGACCAGGCTGGCAGGGGGGCAGGGGGGTTGGGTATTATTAGGCTAACAGGGGACAGTGTGTGGATACTAAGCTGGTTGGGGGGAAGGGTAGCCAGGCAGGCAGGCAGATGAGCAATTAGGAGCAAGCAGTCCAGAATTGTGAGAGGGATGTCCAACTGCTAGTTTAGGCCTTATCCCAGGCAGTCAAACATCCCTAAGGGGTCCTGGATTAGAGAGAGTGCAGGTTGGGCTGAAGGAACACCCCCCCATGCATGAATTTTGTGCACCGGGCCTCTAGTCCATAATAATAAAATCATAATATGCTAATTAGACTGGACAGCCAAATGTCCTTCCAGAGTCCTTCTAGACAAGCTGCAAGGGCTGAGCCCCTTGCACAAATTTCGTGCATCAGGCCTCTAGTGAATGAAATAAACAAAAATAACAAAATAAAAACATATACTTAGATACAGAAAACAGACCAAAAGCTATCAGAGGGGAGAGGAGTGGCAGGGCTGGTTTAAATAGGTGATGGGATTAAGCAAAAACAAAAATATAAATAAAACCCTCAAACACAGAAAACAGTTTGATGATTTCCAGAAGGAAGAGGTCTGGAGGAGGTAGTAGAGGGAAAATGGGGGATAAATGGTCTTGACATTGTGTGGCCAACACATAATACAGTATCCAGAAGATGTATTATAGAATTGTACATTTGAAACCTATATAATTTTATTAAACAATGCAATCCCAATAAATTCAATTTAAAAAGTCACAGGTATACTTAATAGAACTTAATGTAAAAAGCTCATTACTTATTTATGGGGTCTATAAATGTTATTTTCACACATACATTTGACAAAAACTGAACCAATGTAAAATTATGGAGGAATATTTCTGTGCTACAAAAATGTTTTTACTTTCCAGCATGCTACTTTTGTAAGATAATCAAGAGCACAAGGCATCTCTTCTTTATGAAGAGAGGCTGGTGGTGACTCTTTCTTCCTGTGGAACCATGACCAGATTTGACGTCACTGTTCACATCAAAAATTGTTTTACAGGAAAAGTCAAAGAGCTCATTACATAATATAACATATTTTCTAAAGGTCATCAATCCTCCAGACTTCAAGTGATTTGATTAGGCAGTAGGCACCTTTATTGCTTCAGAGATTCCTTTTATTGGCTGGTCCCATGAACAAAGCAGCAGTTGTCTTTCTGTAATGCAGTAGGACACTTAAAGGGTTTTTTTTTTCCCCTTAAGTAATTATAGAACCAAATTGGATTGAAAATATCTTGATTTCAGGAAGCCAGCTCTGCCATCTATGTATATAAAACCCTAATTTGCAAATAAACAAAATGGAATAACAACCAAACTACTGATCATTATGATGTGTGCTGACCACACTGGGGGGTGCCTGAGGAAGATGGTGGGCTTTGGTGGTGGTGAGATGGTGGAGCAGGTGAGCAGGGTTGCCAGACCAAGATGGGGTGCCCATTGTTGTCATTGGGACCAGCTTCTGGTGGTAATTGAAAATTTTTTGCTCCTGCACATTGTGGTCCTGCCTAGCACTCACATCTGTTGCTGGTGCTGGAGCCGCCTCTTGCACCTGCTGCTGGTGCCTGGTGCTAGTCCTGATTGCTTGGCATCATCAGCTGGTATGAGCAGTGGCTGCAGGCCTCAATCACCCCTTATACATCTCCCCATAATCCTGAGGAGAAATTGGGACAGCAGCCACCGCTTGTACCCACTGATGGTGCTGGACCCACTTGCACTCACTGCTGGTACCGGCCCCAATTGCTTTGTGTTGTCAGAGGATATGAGCAGGGCCAGCACCATCAGCGCATGGGAGAGGCAGCAGCGGGAGTGGGGCTGCCAGCAGAGAGAGGATCGAGGGCCATTGCTGGAGGGGCTGGGCAGGGGCACAGAGGATGGGCTTTGACCTGCCCTTGTGCCTACTGCAGCCTGGCAGCCCACAGTTCCTTTCAAGGTCCATGAATTTGTGCACTTGACTTCTAGTTTTGTTTTTTTAAGTGTTCAAATATTTCTCAATTTTATTTTATCACTTATTGGTTTCAGAGAGGAAGAGACAGAAACATCAATGATGAGAGAGAATCATAGATTGGCTGCATCTTGCACACCCCATTGAGCTAGAAATCTGGGAATTTTCCCTGACTGGGAATTGAATCATGTCCTCCTGGTTCACAGGCTGACACTCAATCAATGAACCACGTGGCCAGTCAAATATTCCTCATGTTTAAAAAGCAGTGTGTAAAACAATAAAGGGCAGCACAGACAAGAGGCATGTTGCCATAACATGTCCCTCAACAAGCAGTAGAGTTGGATGCACTGAAACCTTAGCCAGGCTTTTATGGCCACACAGAGAATTAGCAATTCCTTTTATGGGTCCCAAAGAAACTTGACTGAGCATCACATCCCAAAATTTGAATATGGGAGAAAAAGAACAGAAAGTCCCTGTACCTAATTCACCATTTCAAAGTCTGGTCCCTAGAAATGTTCAAGGCTGACCAATGTAAAAAAAAATGCTGGGTATGAAAATTCTTTATAAACTGTAGAATCTGGCATAAATGTGATATTATTCCCAAGTAGAACCAGACACTTCAGAGAACACCAGCCTTGGTTTAAAGTTTTGGAGTAAGGAGGTGATAATAATGGTCCATTCAACAGTTTCTAAATTGACTGCAGATTTTAATTATTATTATTAAATAGAGTCCCAGTGCATGAATTTGTGACCACTGGGGTCCCTCTACCTGGCTTGCAAGATTGGGCTGAAACTGAATCTCCAACATCCCCCTACGGTTCCTGGATTGCGAGAGAGTGCGATCTGGTTCAGGGAGAGAAGCAGGAGGTTGGCCAGCCAGGGAGGGACCATGGGAGAGCTCCAGGACATGTCCATCCCAGCTCACTCAATTCCAATCCCCCACCAGCAAGCTGACCTACTAGTCGGAGTGCCTGCCCTCTGGTGGTCAGTGCACATCATAGTGAGTGGTTGAGTGGCCTTAGCATATCATTAGCATATTATGCTTTGATTGGTTGAACAGACAACTAGATGACTGGACACTTAGCATATTAGGCTTTTATTATATGGAATTTCCAAATGATCTGGTCCCTCTTTGTGTTCGGTGTGAATAATGAAATTGCAGCAACCAGAACACAATACAAAAAAAAACTCAAATAAAATAAAACAGAAAGACAAGTTTCATGGGTAAATTAATGTGGTAATTTATAAAGTGGAATCAAACTCAGCACTGAAAAAGAAGGAATTATGCTGCAAACAACATCGACGAATCTTTAAAACATCATAAGAAACTGAAAATGCCGGACACAAAAGAAAACATGCTGTATGATTCCATTTATATGACAATCAAGAACACTCATACCTAATATCTAGTGACAGAAATTACCAGAGTTGTAGGGAAGTGGGGACAGATTAGACTCAAGGTAGAGCGAAGAAACTTGTTAGAAGTGAAGGGAATATCTCCATCTTTACTGAATATTGATTAAACATGTGTATACACACGTTAAAACTCATCCATTTCTACAGTTGAGATTTTTCTTACTAAGCTTGAGATTGTCAGAGGCTCCCCCTCAGGGAGGGTTTGATGGGTCTGGAGACCTTGGAGAGGGTCAGGTGAAGGAGAATAGGACTCTTTTCCAGCTCTGCTGCAAACCATTCAGGGAACACTGAAACATTTTTTTTTCTTGATTCATCTAATCAAATTGAATAATTATCTTGAAATGCATTTTTTAGCCTGACTTTATTACCCCAGAGGAAATGTAGCTTGCCAACTTCTTAAACTATCCAGGGAAGCCACTTCCAGAATATTCATGACCTGATAAGTTATCCACAAAGTTAACTCACCACTAATGTAAATTACTGCACAGAAGTGCTTAACAGCCTGACATCTAAACTCTAGTCAGTGGGAAGTCTTTCAATAGCCACAGTGTTACGTAACATCCCCCGCTGAAGTTGTTGGACCTTAGACCAACATACTAGTAAAAGCCAAAGATGAAACAAATTGAAGTATTCCTGAACAATGTACCATAACTGGACTTACAGAAACACCATGTCCTTTTCTTTTGGGTCAATGCACCAAGATTCCCATTTATGTACCCATCTCTTCCACTAGACAGAAACAGGGTGACGGCTGACAGTGGCTGTCTCCGGGGAGAGGGACACGGGCAGCCACCTCCTTCTCACCCACCTCCATGTTGGTTTGTTTTTAAAATTAGTACATTGTTTGTATAAACACATCAAAAGGAATAAAGATATAGTGAATACTTCTAGGATGAGACAGAGATGAATAGATAATTATGACAGTCAACACCCACATTGTTTTCTATATTTTGTAAAAAAAAACATAAACCGGACAGATTTGTCCAAAGATAATGTTAAGAACATACTTTAGAACAACAACAACAACATTGACAGCAGTTTCTTTTCTTCCCATTTAATTTCTGAGACAAGTAGTTATGTGAGTACTGTGAGACTTAAGGATTTTATATAAGAAAAAGATCAACAGATGCCCATAGGATTTTCTTGCTATTTTGACATTCTCTTTATGTAATGTAGAGGATAACATCAGGCAGTTGAATTGCCAGGCTTGTTCACTACTCCTACAAAGATCAACAACTTAGCAATGAGTGAATCCTTCAAGCCTTTTCTTTAAAATATAATATTGAAATAAAAAGATTCAATTTTGAGTAGGACTCAATTGAGAAGGTGCCTCCCTGAAACCCAATAGAAGCATTGATACGTGGGCTTTTACTGATATAGCTTTGAACTTTCCAAACAATTAGGAACACAGACCCCAATGTATTAATGAGTAAATTTAGCACCACAGAATGCCAAGATCTTTGTACATATTGAACTTCAAAATGCAACATGAGCAGAAAGCTAAAAACAATCACAAATAATTCAGATCATATCATATATGTCAGATGAGAAAGAACAATATTTTATCTTAAATGAGAAAGAATACTTAACACAAAAGATTGTTAT
Source organism: Vespertilio murinus (assembly GCA_963924515.1). Taxonomy (NCBI): domain Eukaryota; kingdom Metazoa; phylum Chordata; class Mammalia; order Chiroptera; family Vespertilionidae; genus Vespertilio; species Vespertilio murinus. The sequence goes on along the minus strand of OZ004704.1, from coordinate 165,910,682 downwards.
ATGGGATCAAGCCAAACAAAGGAATTTTAGAACACATGCCATGTACTCAGGCATCTGAGATAACTTTTTTAATAATGTCAAATTATATAATACTAGAAGCCAGGTGCATGAAATTTGTGCACTTGTGGGAGAGGGTCCCTCAGCCCAGCCCGTGTCCTCTTATAGTCCAGGATCCCTTGGAGGATATCCAATTGAGAAGGAGCGGGCCTAAACCGGGGCAGTCGGACATCCTTAGTGCACTAGGGGGCAGCTCCTGCATTGAGCATCTGCCCCCCGGTGGTCAGTGCACATCATAGCAACCAGTCATTCTGCCATTCAATCTATTTACATATTAGCCCTTTATTATATGAGATTAATGAATGCTCCTTCCTCGTCACCACTTCTTACTTCCAGAGAAGTAACATTGAGTATGCAGGCAAACAACTCTCCTTGGACTGCCTGCCATGGGTCAGCACTCTGTGATACTCAGAAGATACAAGGCACAACCACAGATCTCTAAAGCTTGAGTAAAAAATGCTACAATGGAAAAAAAATTAGAGGACCCAGGACAGTGTGGAATTATGTAACACAGAGCACAAGAACTACTGGAGAAGTATAACAACCAGAGACATAGGTAGGTTTCCAGGGAACAAAGGGAGCACTCATTTCTTCATTCCCACTTTTTTTCTGCTCAATCTAGAAATTGGGGGGAGGGGCTGGCAGGGGAAGTGGAACAGGAATAAGGAGGTCCCAAAGACATCCTAGGAGCCATGTCATAAATAAAGGGGCTTGTAAATGAATGCTTTTTGTAAAAGTACTGGGCAAGGAATTCAAGGGCAACACACAGCAGCCACATTTATTTCTGGAGCAGGTAACTTTGGAGGTTAAATGAATGAATTAGAATTAGAGGAGACTGTGACTGGCAGCTCCCAGTGAACCCAACTGGGAGAAGACAATGGCTGATGGCAGTAGAGCCGGAGGGGGGGGGGGGGAAGGAATCATTCCAAGAGCAATTTGCAGGCCTTGGCCTCCCTTACGTGTGAGGAATGAGGGAGGAGGGGAGGGCTGGAGTCATCTGTGAGTAAAGAATGGCCTGGAGCTTCAGAGCAGAGGCTCTGGTTTTCCCATTTGTTAGTGTGTTGCCCTCACCAAAATTCTCAAACCTCTGTTTCTTGTGTTAACGAAAAAAAACCATTGAAACCTGTAAAGAATTTTTGTGAGTTTATTTGAGCCAAACTGTCCACATATGCCGGGAAACAGAACCTCAACGGATTGAGATAATGCTCCGGAGAATGGCGGGTTACGTTTCTGTATTTTTACATTGCAATCAGAGGAGGGACATAGGTGGGTTACATGAAATTCATTGGTGATGGAGTAAGGAGGCGGGAGAAAGCAAGCCTGTGGGAAACCCCTCGGATTGAATAAAAAGTAAAATGATGGACGCTAACTTAGGTGAGTGCAGGAACAATTAACATGATAACGAAGGAATTTGAGGCATCTGTCCTGGCGCACACCTCATTTGGTTGTACCCCAGGGGCTCCAGAAAAAAGGGAAGTTACAAGTTACCCAGACATCTCATAGATATGTTTTCTTAGAGGTAAAAAGGCAAATGGGCTCAGTAAAGATCAAAGTTGATCTTTGGAAAAATGACTGCCCACTATAACCTGTTGGTAGTAAAATATTTAATTTTTAAACCATCTTTTATAGTTACTTTAGGTCTCTGAGTTTGCAAGATTGCCAAGCAGGCCTTCCCTGAGCTTATCAGGTCAGCATGTGGCTCTTTTCATTCACACTTAGTTTATTCATTTGTAAAGTGTAAATAATACAAGACCCGCTTTATAGAGTGCTTATGAAGATTCAAGTGATAATACACACAAACAACTCAACTATTACCTGGTCTATAGTAGACACTTGTACCCATTAGGGCATAGGCTCACTTGCTGCAACAGAAGCTTCAAACTAAGGTGGTTTCCATAAGATAGAGTGCATGTTTCCGATACCCAGGTGTAAGCAGTCCTTGCAAGGCATGCTGGATGGCCGAGGACCCTTTGATCTTGTTGTTCTGCCATCGTTGAGATGATACACTTATTCTAATGGCCCAAGGCATTCCATTCCAGCCAGTGGGAACAAGGAAAAGGAGGTAAGAAGGAATCGCATGTAAGAAAGGGGAGAATGCATACCAGGAGGAGAGTTGGCAGCTAGTGATATTCAATGTATGTCAATGTTATATAAAGACATAACACAACTGCTTGCAGGAGAAAAATAGGGGGAAAAAAGTATTTCTTGTGGGTGAGACTTGGTGAATTTAAGACCAAATAATTTCAATGTTTTATTGAAGGAGAAGGATTCAGACAAAACTGTAATATGTAAGAATAATGAAGAACCCACAGGATTTGATCTTCATGTAATTGAAGATTGCAAAAATTAAAGTAGTTAAAACAAAGCTACAGGAACCCCAAATACTATTAATGAATCGTTTTTAAAGAAAGGGGAAATATATACTAATACTTTTTTAAAAAAGTGAGTAAGGGAGTCTCTATAGATACTCCTCTTATGATGTGATGCATGACATCAGAGAAATATTAATGCTTTTCTTCTTCTCATGAAATGTTTTCAGAAGAAAACAGTCACGAATATTTATGCCAGTGTATGAATGTTTGGCTTGTTTTTAGGTAGTTCATGATATAGGTGATATCTCATCTGAGTCACAGATTCTAAGCAAGTGGTGCTGGCCATTGCATAGTTACAAAGGTTTGCTGCCCCCCTGTGGCTGTGACCTCTGACTGCAGGGACGGTTGGTCATCCACTACCCTATACTGTATATGCCTTCAAACCCCAAACCTCAGTCCAAAATCTCTGTGGCTCATCCAATACAGCGGACTAATAGTTAGCTTTCTGTGTTTACAATTATTATTGTTTGTAAACCTGGCCCTAATTTAAGTCTACAGAAAGTTTTTTTCACATCCCTGAGTAACGGAATCAAGTTTCTATCTTAAAATGAAACTTACTTTCATCCCTGCAGACTCTACAGGTTATTTTTAGCTCCTTATGGTTTAGCCACAAGCAAAATCAACAATCCTGCCTGCCTGCTGTTTCGCAAGAGGAGAGAGATGGTTTTTCTGGGCAGGGCATTTTCCCAAGCAAGAATAACCAGTGGGTGAGCCCAGATAAGGACGCTGCGACAGCGGGCTGCACAGGCCGTGAGGTAGGTCTCCCAGGACACCTCCCTGACCCCTGCAGCACAGGTGACACAAGCTCAGCATCCAGCCTCCTGATGCAGGACAGATGACCCAGGGCTGACATTCAGGTGGGTCCTTAGACCAGCTTTCTAACTTCAAATCAGTCCTTTTGTTACAAAGAACCATAGACTACAAGTCCAAATGGCCCCTGGCTGCGTTTTTTTGTTATCAGTCCAAGCGGGTAATGCAATTGCTTTTCCAATTTCCAGTGAGGTGCACTGAAAAGGCCTCCACCCCTCCCTGCCTTCTGCTGATCTATCCAGTCAGGTGATCAGTGAGGATTTCTGGGGATCAGAGAGCAGCAACCTGGCCTTTTCCTATTCATAGATAGATTAATGCGATAAAGGTTTTAATATGAACTTGCACAAGGGAGCAAAGATATTATTAGCAAAATTATGTAAGGGTTATTATTCTACAGGAAATAGAATCCAAGGCATATTAATGGGCAGAAAGAAAATCAATCTCGTGGTGGCAAGGTGTGCTCATTCCTCAATACTTTAGGAGAAAACAACAACCGCCCACAGGATCAGAGCTTGTCCTGCATCCCACCTACCCCCTCAATTACTCAGACCTGCAGAGGTTTTACCCAGGAGACAAAGCCATTGACTTTTAGTGGTGCCTTGAGGCTTTGGAATAAAACAAACAAACAAACACACACACAAGCCCAGCTGGTGTGGCTCAGCAGCTAAGCATGGACCCAGGACCAGAGGGCACTGGTTTGGTTCCTCCTGGTTGAGGCGCATGCCTGGGTTGTGGGCTTGATCCCCAGTGCAGGTGTGTGCAGGAGGCAGCCTGTTGATGATGTTCTTCTTTCATCTCATGGATGTTTCTATCAATTTCCCTTCCTCTCTCTCTAAAAAACAGTAAAAACATATAAACATAAATTAAAACACACACACACAAAATAATAAAGTTTTTTTCATTGATCCATAAAGAAGCAGGGGCATTAAGAGAGAGAAACACATGAAAAGGGCTTACCGTATTTGCCGGCGTATAAGACAATTTTTTGGCCCTGAAAAATAACGTATTTGCCGGCGTATAAGAGACTGGGCGTATAAGACGACCCCCTAACATTTCCACTAAAAAATACAGTTTGTTATATACTCGCCGTATAAGACTACCCCCCACTTGGAGGCATATTTTTCAGGGCCAAAAAATCGTCTTATACGCCGGCAAATACGGTAAGTAATGGGAGTAATTGCGTCAAGAACATGCATTGTTAATGTTTTAACTGATGGATAAAAGTTGCATTTTATTGTAGTTTTTTGTTTTTGTTCCTATTATTATTACAGATGACCATGTTCTCTCATGGTTTTTGTTTATTGTTCACTTGCATTTCTCCTTTTCTAACTGCCCACTGATGTTCATTGACCTCCAGTCTGGCATTAAATAATAATAATGAGAGTAGGCAACCTAGTCTTTTTTTCTAAATTCATTAGAAAGTCCTCTGGTGTCTTTCCATAAGTATGATTGCTTCTGTTAATTCCTGATTTAAAAAAAAACCCAAAACTTTAAATTCAGCATGTTTCCTTTAGTTTACAAGTTACTGAAAATTATCCTCAAAAATAGATGTTAAACTCCATTTAATAGCCTTTCTAACATCTATCACATCCTTCTCTCCTTAATCACCCATATAGTAAGGTACATCAGTGTACTCCCTAACATTGAGCCATCTTTGAATTTCTGAAATATGGCATAGTATTGTTTTAATATTTTGCTAGCTGGCTTTAAAAATATTTTTTGTTTGTTTCTGTGTTCATTAAGGATGTCTGCAAATTTCTTTTTTGGAACTCGTGACAAACCACTTTCATTATATGAATTGCTGATTTGTATATGTTAATCTATGTTTGTAAAAGCTAATCACTTTAATATCTCAAATATTTTGTGCCTTGAAAGTTGAATTGGATTTATTGCCAAATAATTGCATCTGGCACCTATGGGTCAGGGGTGAGGTGGGAAATAGAACTCTTTGATTATATTTCCTTTTTTTTTTAAGTTATATTTCTTTAGAGTTTCTACCAATTCTTGAATCCAAATTTTAGGTTTTTGTTTTGTTGTGTGTATGTGTGTGTTTTCAGAAAAGTTAATTCATCATAACTATCTTTTCAAATGTGTTGGTATAAATACAGGATGTCTGAAAAAATGTACACATATTTTAAAAACTGATTTCTATTACATTTTGAAATTTTACAAGTACTAAAGAGTAACAAGAGAAAAAATTTTTTTTATCTCTCCTACATAATTTTTATTTGCCTTTCTAACTTAAGTTTTTATGTTTCTTTTTAAAAATGACTTCTTTGGGGCTATTTTAGTGTCCTCCTTTGTTCTCTGTTTTTACCATCTTTTAGTGATTGATTTCTTGCTCTGTGCTTTGCAGGTTCAGGATGTCTACTTCAAGGGACATATTGATATTTTTCTTTTGGCCTAATATGTAATCAATCTTTGTGTGTCAATCCTTCATAGTCAACTTACTTCGAACAGGAGCCAATTTTTAGCAACAAATTTGTACATTTACAATTCAAAAGAAAGTAGAAAAATAGAAATATAGTTCCATATTTTCAAAGCAATATCAAGAAAAACAGAGCCCGAATTTCAAAGTAGATTTTGATAGATCACTAAACTACGGAGTTCAGTGGGTTCAAAACCTGAGCTTTCATCATTCTTCCACCTTCATTTCTAAGTCACTGTTAGGGGCTGAATTGTATCCTCCAAAAATTTGTCAATTGAAGTTTCAACACCCAGTACATTAGAATGTAACCCTATTTGGACATAAGGTCCTTGAAGTGGTGATTAAGTTGAAGTGAATCCATTACAGTGTGGATTCCAAATCCACATAATATATAATTCCATATATAATTCATGGAATGAATGTCCTTTTAAGGAGAGGAAGAGGCACCACCCTGTGTGCACAGGGGAAAGGGCCAGGAGAGGACACAGTGAGAAGGTGGTCATCTGCAAGACAAGGAGAGCGTCCTGAGGAGAAACCACACTTGCTGAAGCCTTGATCTTAGACTTCCACCTGCAGAACTGGGCAAAATGGTTTCTGTGATGCCACCCAATTGAAATCTGGCAGCCCTAGCTAACTAATTCAATCATTCATAGACTGCAATCTCCACCTCGCCCTTCACTGAGGCCAACTGCATTTACTATTTATCAGTCACACTTGTACTACTGCTTTCCTTAGGGTAAAGAAATACTTCTCAGCAGCCATGCTTTAATTATATGTAAATAAATAAATAAATAAATAAATAAATAATCTCCAATTAGATCTCTTCACTCATTATGGAACTTGTCTGATCCCCAAAGACCTTAACTCACTCCTTTAATTTGTTCTCTTCTCTCTGCTTGAAGTTTTCCACATTCACAGCTGAATCAGGACAATAGCTCATCCAAGGCCATGCATTCAGCTCTCCTGACTCTTGCTTCAATGGCTTTTTCCACTCACTAACTACTCATTTCACAAGTTCAAAGGTTTGTATAGAGAACTTAGTTTTTTCTTTGTCCCTACAAATAGAAGTGGATGATAATAATAGGACTACTTCGGGAAAATAAACATTCCTAAAGCCCATTATAAGGTTTGATACCTTTTCATCTAGATTCTAAAAGGATTCAGTGCTACTTTATAATAAATAATACAATCTAGGAAGAGGATACAGTTCTGAAAATACAATGGTGTCTACAGGTCATTCCTTTTCTCATTAAAAAAAAGAATTTTTTAGTTCTGGCATATTTAAAGATATTGCCAAGTCAGAGAGAATATTGAAAGTTTAAAATTGAAATTCACTTGCTATGGAAATTGCTTGAGGCTTGTTCTATCTTTAAATTTCTTTGACTGGAAGTCATTATATAATTATGTAATAAGTCATTGCATTATAAATCAATGGAACTCATATTAAGTAGCTTTCCTTTAAAGGGACTGAAATAAGAATGGGATTGATAGTGAACAAGGAAAGTATTTGATTTTTTCTGTTTTGTGTTATTTTTTAAACTTTTATTTTTTTCATTTCCAGTTCATTAAAGATAATGTAAACATGTTTTTTAAAAAGAAAGAAAATACCCATCTATAATGTCACCACACCCAATAATAACCAATATTGCTAATTTGGTGTGTATGCTTTTAATAATTTTTGTATAGATATAAATATTATTTTTATTTTATTTATTTTTAAATATATATTTTATTGAATTTTTACAGAGAGAAAGGGAGAGGGATAGTGAGTTAGAAACATCGATGAGAGAGAAACGTCATTCAGCTGCCTCCTGCACAGCTTCTACTGGGGATGTACCCACAACCAAGGTACATGCCCTTGACCGGAATCAAACCCGGGACCCTTCAATTCACAGGCTGATGCTCTATCCACTGAGCCAAACTGGTTTTGACTAAATATTATTTTTAATGAGAATTATTTTAAAATTAGTGTTTTAAGGTTTTTTGTTTGTTTGTTTGTTTTTCTTTTTGTTGTTAGAAGAAAGCCTTAAGACAAAGATTTGAGGGCACATAATTCATGTGTGTGAGGATGCCAGGAAACACAGGTAGGAGAGGAGAGATGTGAGAGAGGGAAAGAAAGCTGCCAATAAGAGGGAACAACCCCTGGGGAATTACTCCTGTGGGTAACTGAAGCTGATCTCAATGGGGAACTCTGGGAGTCAGTATGGAATATGGGTCTCAACCTTATCTTAACTGAAGGGTGAATGACCTGGGCCCTTTGTACTCCAGCTACATCAATTCCTGGGTGAGAGGCATAATTCTTCCTCACTCTGGCCTGGTAAGCACATGGACAAAGCTCAGGCAAACAGAAGTAGGTGCTAGTAATTGAAAGTACAGAAAGCATACGCTGAAATAGTTAGTGTGAAGGCATTTGTCTGTGGCACACATAGCATCCACCACGATTAGAATGCCGTTTGATAACCTGCTTCATTCATTTATGTACTTTGAATTTTTCTCATGATCAGTATAATATCAATTGTCATTTATTTTGGCTGCAAACTAAACTATTGGATAACGATACCAATCTCTACTTATGGGCACTTAGGGTTTCTACTTTCTCCATTATAATATAACAATTGTGATAAACATTATTGCATTGGAATATTTGTGCAACTATAGCAATGTCATTATCATCAATAATTCAAATGTGAATTACTGCATCAAAGGATATGCAGAATTTTATGGCTTTTGATTTACATTGCAAAGCTGCTCTCTGGAAAGATTGTGCTAATTTATACAATTAACTGTGTATGCTATTTCTGTTGTTTCCTGCCCAATTCTGAGCCAAAGGAACATGCCTGCCCTGAAGAGCCATGAGGGTGATGCTGCCTTTCAGGGACCTTGGGTGTCAAAGCATCAAACCAAAGGGGATTATTCTCAAGTGATCTAATGGCATTTGCCTTCCCTGGTTTAGACTTACTTGAACCTGTTATCCCCTTTATCCTTCCTCTCTCTCTCTTTTTGAATGAGAATATTTATCTCATGCCTGTCCACCATTGTGTTTTGAAAGCACATAACTTACCCGGTTTCACATGTGTAGAATTGGAAAATAATTTTGCCTCAAGATGAATCATATCTTGAATCTCACGCATATCTGATTTAGATGACATTTAGGTTGAGTCTTTGGGCTTTACACTGAGGAGTTGATACTAGAATGAGTTAAAATGTTGGGACCTATTAGAATGGAATGGATGCATTTTGCATGAGAGAAGAACATGAATTTGGGGAAAGGGCAGCATTGGTCAAGGCTATAGACTGAATTGTGTCCCTTCAAAATATATATGATGAAGCTTTAACCAGCAATGTGATAACTAGAGATGGATTTTTAGAAGGTAATTAGGTTTAGATGAGGTCATGAATTGGAAGAGACACAAGAGGTGCTGGAAGCTAATTCCAGCAGGTCATAAATGTAAGAAGTTCATCAAAAGGTTGGTGGACCTTAAGCCTTCCACAAGGGCTGGAAAATTACATTATTGCCTATGGAACCAGCTGAGGGCATTTCCCAAAACCTGAAAAGAATGCATAAATGGTTGCCTGCTAGGGGCATTTCAATCTACATGTTATGGCCTCCGCTGGCCAAACACCTGAACAGCCTTAGGCAGTTTCCCTAATCTGACAATGAATTCTGTATATTAAACCCTGCCTTTGATATGTATATCTATCTTGTTTTAGGACAATCCTATCTAATATAAAGTAATATGTAAATTGACCATACCCCCGCTACACCACAAACCATACCTACCAGCCAATCAGAAGTGATTATGCAAATTAACCCGACCAACATGGCTGCAGCCCCAGAGAGAGCAGGAGCCTAGGGTTTCCCTGGCAATGGGGGAAGCCAAGCTTTCTGTCTGCCCTAGCTGGTCTTGAACTCCACTCAAGGCTACAAAGTTTCAATTATAGAAAATAAATATATCTCAGAGACCAGGGCCTCCACTTGAGTTGCCGGGGTGTGTGGCTGTCCTGTAAACCATCACATGCCCCTCATCCAGGTTGCCCCATGCTCCAATGGAACCCCATTCTGATCCAGGACATACTTCAAGGCAAACCAGTCAGCCTACACCTGTGAATCAGGCCTCTATCCTATATAATCCTATTTAGTAAAAGAATAATATTGACCTTCACTACAACACACAAGATGGCTGCCCCTATGTGGTCAAAGATGGCCACCACAAGATGGCTATCAGGGGAGGGCAGTTGGGAGGTACCAGGCCTGCAGGGGAGGTCAGTTAGGGGTGACCAGGCTGGGAGAGGAGAGAATTTGGTGGCAACCAGGCTGGCAGGGAAGGGCAGTGAGAAGTGACCAGGCCTGCAGGGGAGGAAAGTTAGGGGCAAACAGGCTGGCAGGGGAGCAGTTAGGCATCAATCAGGCTGTCAGGGGAGTGGTTAGGGGGTGATCAGGGTGGCAGGCAGAAGCAGTTAGGGGCAATCAGGAAGGCAGGCAGGTGAGTAGTTAGGAGCCTGGATTGTGAAAGGGATGTCAGACTGTCTGTTTAGGCCCTAAACGGGCAGTCAGACCTCCTTCAAGGTGTCCCAGATTGGAGAGGGTGCAGGCTGGGCTGAGGGACACACACCTCCATGCACAAATTTCATGCACCAGGCCTCTAGTTTGTGTTAATAAAAAGCAATAGGTCCAGAGAGACAGGAGGACTTGGTTTCTTTCGCTAAATCTCATCTGGTTCCCCAAAATGCCTTTCAAAATTATGTTTCATCTCTGGACTCTTTATCAATTTACCACATCCCCTTTTACAGATTTCTGAACCCTTCTACATGCTGTAAGACCCCAGCAAAGAGGTAACTTCTCTGCTCCCTTCTCTCTTTCCCTTCTCTCTTTCCCTCCTCCCTTTCCCTCCTCTCCTCTCCTCTCCTCTCCTCTCCTCTCCTCTCCTCTCCTCTCCTCTCCTCTCCTCTTCTCTTGTCCTCTCTCTCTCTCTCTCTCTCTCTCTCTCTCTCTCTCTCTCTCTCTCTCCCCCCCTTCAATGTAAGGGCACAGCAAGAAGGCAGTCATCTGCAATCCAGGAAGCGAATATCGTCAGGACTTCAATATGCTGGCACCTGACCTTGGACTTACCAGCCTACAGAACAAGGAGAAAAAAACTGTGTTGTTTAAGTCACCCAGTCTACAGAGTGTGGTGTTCTACTTTGGCAGCCTGAGCTGACTAATACACCTGGTTCAGTTCCAGGCTTGAGATCTGATACCTCCTAACCATGTACTGACTAGTGCATATAGACTAGATGAGAACTAAATTATAGAAACAGGATAACTGAACTGGTAAGGCAGGGGGTTAGTTTAGGTGAACCTTGACTAATGTAAAGCAGAGACAGCACAGAGCTAGGAAAATGTATTTCTCCCTTTTAATTTTCTTCCATAGACTAAGGTATGATTTCCTCTTATGATCCTCTGGGAAGTTCTGAATACCAAGTAAACATGCCTTTTGAACAACCTACTAGATCTGCATCCAGCTCACTGTGCTTCATAGATTTTTTGCCTCACTTCTCTTTGATCCTCTATCTTACCACACATGTGTTTATACCTCTTTAGGCAGCAACACCTAATTGTTGCCTCAGGAGCTATTTTCTAAGGGAACCAGAATAAGAAACATATATTTATAAAGACACTATATCTTACTATGAAGTCCAATAAACTTCTAGAAAACAAAATAAAGTGTGTGAAAATTATTGAATTAGGTTATTTTTTGTTTGAGATGGATATTCAGATACCTTGAAATTACAAGCACTTAAGTTTCAAATTATACCCTTGTATAAAAGCATGGTCTGAGTAATAACAAATGCTCAATTAGATTCATGACTTTTAGAGAAGTATACCCAAATAATATGAATTAATAACAAACTATAAATTTAGTGGGAGTCCTCAAATGTAGGGTCCTTAAATAGATTTATTTTATTACTTGTTACTGACATAGACTTATTTAAAACATTACATTGAATGTGCAAATAATAGAAATCAAGAGCAGTATATAATATTATAAATAATAAATTGAAATTCCAAAAGTTGTCATTCTATAATGTAAAGTATCTCTGTTACAGAAGAGCAGAGGAGAACCAAGCAATGCTTAGAGAGATGGAGTTACACTTTATTATTACGTGCTGTGACGAGAGAAACTGTATTTCAAATTCTGGCCCCAACATGGAGGAACTTTCCCTATTTATATGTTTTTTCCTTCTTTGTCTCCCAAATATGGGGTGCTGCCAGTCCCCTTTGCAAGCTTTTAAAGAGCCCTATGTGCAGGGGCTTGGAGACCTCAACCAAAGGCTTGGCCTGGCCTTTGCAGCCAAATTATCAGCGCCAGCACTGATAATTTCGTCTGGGGAAGGTTTATGACTTCTCTGGAGTAGTTTTATTTTCCTTATTTTTAAGCAAGCAAGCAAGCATTTGCAGAAGCCAAAATAGCAGGGTTAAAATTTCAAACAGAAGTTTTGATATAAGATGGATGCTTCATCTCCATCTTACAGTGAATACTTAAATATGTTGCCAACATTAATTTTATTTTTTTTCTTCTTTTTTTTTTCTTGGTTCTTTTTTTTTAAAGGGATTATATGTGTACATAGCTAACCATTGCCCCCCCCATTCATGCCCTCCCTCCCCAGAGTTCTGTGTTCCTTGGTTATACTTATATTCATGCATACCAGTCCTTCCGTTGTTCTCTTATCTCCCCCCAGGTCTCTTTCCCCTCCCCGATGTCATTTGACAATCAGCTTGTTTTATGGTGACTATCTCAGGACCACAAGAATAGATTACGCTCCTCCTCTGGTTCACACCTCCCCTCCCCCCAGGTCCCAATGCTTCCCCTGGGACACACGGCTCACCTGGGGCACCCGGCCCCCTGGGACACACGGCTCACCTGGGGCACACGGCCCCTCTGGGGTGCTGGGGTGGTGAATTGGATGTGCTGCGCTTAGCTCCTCGCTAGCATGGCGGGCAGGCTGGGAAGGCTGCAGGTGGGCTACGATGGCTTCTCTCATTCCTGGTGGCAGCGGCTCCAGCAGGTCTGGGTTCACTGTAGTTTTAAACTCCACAAGGCATCAGCAGCGCCCTGCTTTGTGTCTAGTTGTAGCCTTCCCATTTTGCCAGCTTTCCTGTGGGTCTGGTGCAATCCCTTTCGATTTTAGCTGTTGTTTTTTTCCAAATTGTTGATGAGGTGGCAGCCTAGGAGGCTACCTAGGCCGCCATCTTGTTTTGGTCGATCGCCAACATTAATTTTAACAAAGATATACCTGAAGTCCTGAATTTTGGTTCAGAAATTTAAATGTGTAAGAACAGTGCAGAAAGAACCCATTTTGACCAAAGATTAATACTAGGTATTTTAGTTGATCACAAAATTCATGTGAACACCTTTAAAAATACAACCCAATCTTTCCTTAGCTGTATTAAGGAGTATTTCATTCTGATGACTCAAAAGGAATGATTCATTATTTTCTATTTTGTAAGACCTTTTTTTAGGAATATTATATGGAGCTTTGGAAGTGAATCTGAATTGCAGCACTGCTAAAATGGTCAACATATTTAGGGAAATAAAGTCTGAAAAATTAAGAATCTGTGAAACGTTACAAAAAGTAAATCATTGAAGGGAGGATAAGTTAATTGAAAGAACCAAAGACTGCTGTTTATAAGACTTATTTATCTTCCAATAGTTGAAAGACTATCTTGAAATTTAAATTTAAATAGTTGAAGGACTATTATTATAATAATTTAATATATATATAGGCTTACAGATTTCAAATAATTCTAAGAGAGAAATTTTCAATGGCGCCCAAACTTCAGTAGTGATGACCTCTCCGTAATTAAAAGTTTCCAAATAGAGGCTGGCTGACCGTTTGATGAGATGTTACTGCTATGCATTGTGGGTAGAATGGTGGCATATTGCCCTCTATGGTCCTCTTTAAGTTACCTGCTGGAAGATCTTCAAAACGTTCTTCTGTAATGGCATAATTTTGAATATTTTAGGTCATAGAAACAACCTGTAAAATATCATTTAAAACACATTATCATTGAAACTCACCTCAGAAAATTAGTTTTTAAGTAATAAAAAGCTGCACTCATCTTCAACGCCTGACAACTAGACACCTATATTACACTACGAACAAAATGTGTTCTTGTTTTAAATGTAATGGGCAACAAAGAAGCTTTAATATCTAGGAAGAGAAGATGCAGGGTGCTTATTTACCTAGGAGAACGGAAATATGATTGAGGGGGAAAGATATGGCTGGGGTTTTATTGTTATTATTTGTTTGTTTGTTATCAAAGCTGGGGCTATCACAGTGAGGGTGGGGATTCCTAGATGAAAAGGGTACACAAGGATCTCTCACCCCAAGCAGCTGAGAATGACAAAGCGAAGGGGTGCCAAAGCCTTCAAAGAAAGCCTGTCAGCAAAGCCAGGAGTTGACTCAGAAGAATTATGCAATAGAAAGACAGGTGTGAGAAATGAGGTGTGGAGCCCACAATCTGGCCAGGGAGATAAAAACAGGGTCTGGGTAAAAGCCGAGAATTGTGTTCCCTTGATATCCATTTAGATGAAGTTTTCTGAACATGAGGATGGAAGTTCATAGCATGAAAAACAAAACAAAACAAATATAAAAGAAAAAATAAGAATTTGTTTTATAACCTGTTAACAAAGACTTCTGAATGAGATTATAATATTTATTTTATTTTTGGGGGGTGGGGTGGTGGGGAGGTGAGTAGGTAGTAATGTTTATATATCCTTTATTTTATAGGAAATTATAATGGAAAGTAATTTTGTTTTGTTTAATGCTCTCACTGGCAATGGGAAGTACTAAAATCTGCCAGCCTCTTCAATTGTCTTCCTTCTAATTTCACCAGTCTGTGAAATTTTAAAATCTGGAAACAACTGGCTCAGAAGATCCATTTATGTTGCAATTTAATTTTGTGAGGTAATCAGGGTACTATGTTAAGTTTGGACTGAAAAAAAAAAAAGGTTTCAGAATCAATTTATCTGGCAAATGCAGCCAATAATGAAACAAATTATTTTCTTCATACCTTACAATTATATTAATGTTCAAATAGCCAAAAATTTAAAGTAGCATAAAAATATTATAAAGACTATTGAGGATTTTTTAAAATTTTGTTTTATTGTGTTTATTAACTGCTTTGATAAATGGTAGGTAACTAGATGTGTGTTTTTTTTTTTTCTGTGAGTAGTACATATTCATTTGTAAAATGCAAGTAAGGAAGAAGGAAAAAACAAGTTAATAATTTTGAATATTTAAATTTAGCAGACTCCAAATATTAAGCATCATTACTCAGAAATATTTCTAAGTGCATGTAAGAACTTCTTAATACTTCAACCTCAACTAAAATGTCCTAGAATAAAATTATAGTTGAATAATGTAACTCTGAGTGAGTCCTGCTGGGTTCTTATTCCAACCATTATGTCAGTGCTTCTGAGGGTTAAAATAAATCAGAAATATGAACTCTCTGCATATTTACACTGGTAAAATTTAAGAGGCAATCTGTTAGCCATTAGGCCACAGACAAACATTATTTTTCTGAGCCTGTTTTCAAAAATCATTATGGGGAAAATGATACAGTGTATGATAACTGTGAATTACTTTTATCGTTTAAATTATATCAGTCATGTCAAAATACTGAAATGAAATCAAGCATAATTTAATTTAATAACATTCCTAAGCAAATTATTCAAAATGTCTATCAAAATCTTCTAGTGTTTTACATCATTCTCAGTTTTCATTGTGTGTAAATATACTATAATACTATTTAATATATTGCCTACTCTCCTTCTATCTACCCACCAATATCATAGATATATATATATATTAAACATGAAGAAATCAACATGACATATAACATTCACATAGAACATAGAAATGCCATTTCTGCAAGAACTCAATTGGAAGCTCCAAAATAATTTGTCATTTTCTTCCACTAACATGTTCCAAATTGAGAAAGCAGCATATTATCTGTAACTCTTAATTTGTGAACTGCCTTTGGGAATTAAATAAATCCTGCATGACATAAGGTGTTTTAAAAATAACTTTTCATTTATTATTTTAGGTAATATTGAAGAAAATCTTCACACCTACTCACCACAGTACTTTCAGCCTAAAAAGGCAAGTGCCATCCAATAAGTACTAGTTATCATATAACATTTACATGAAATCATTCTGTTTTTCACCAGTGAGCCGCCTAAATCTGAGGAAAAAGCGGACCTTTCTCCTTGCATTATTTCCCTTAGCAAACAGCCATTGCCAGTAGCAGTAGGTTAAAACATGGTCTGTGACTCTTAGAGCATTACTGGTGTTAGGCAGCCCAAATAGAATAAACATAAAGAAAATCACCTGAAGGCTCATTATAATCAAACTAGAAGCCTGGTGCATGAAATTTGTGCATGGAGCGGGAGGAAGGGGGCATTCCTGCATCCTCTGACAATCCAGGATCCCTTGGGGGATATCCGACTACCAACAGTTGGACATCCCTCTCGCAATCTGGGACACTGCATGCACAGTGACCATACTTTTCATACAGGTGAAAGGCATCTTGCTTTTGTATGGGCAGCTACATTTTTTTCTTTTTGCCCTGGTTATGGAAAGTAGTTCATAACATTATTCTTCTGAGGCAGTAGTACCATTTTCCCCATCTTATGGGTGGAAAACTTGAAGCAGAGAAAAATTAAGTAATTGGCTTTGTCACACAGTAAGAGTCAGAATCAGGGCTGACCATAAAATGTGCAAGCCAGAGTCCATGCATGTCATCGCTGCATCATCCTATTTTCCTGTGTTTGAGTAGTCTTGCAGGTATTAATTGTTAAATTTAAGAGACTGTTCCTATTATATAAGAATACATGTTCATCCCCATGTAGAATAGACAGGATGTGGGCAGTTTGGAGATTCTTCTGATCGATTATGATTAAGAAGCCACAGATCTCTTTTTCAAACACTGCAGAAGCTACTTCCTTGTTTAACTGTGTGCGATATAGCAGTTTATAAGCTATGACATAGTCACTGGCAATTTGGAACCCCTTGAAGATTTAATTCTACCTTATAGGTAATCACCTTAATTTTAAATGTTCAGAATAAACTAACTAAAAGGCAGAGGGTATCTGTCTGGATGAAAAGGCAGACTCAAGTATGCGCTATCTACCAGAAATTCACCTTCAATGTAAGACATTGGTTGAAGATAATGGGAAAAGTTATGTAATGCAAACATTAATTATAAGAAAGTTGGAGCTGCTGTTAATATGATAAAAGGTAGATTTCATAACAAGAAATACTACAAGGAATAGAGAAAGAAATATCATAATGTTAGAGGGGTCAAATCACAAAGAATGGTTAAAATGCTAAATACATGCATGACCTAGTTCCAAAACAAATAAAGTAAAAAGTGAAACAATTATAAAAGAAATACACAAAATCATAAAATTATGTCAAAGCTATAACTATGTTTGGAAATGTCAATATGTTGGTGGAACAAGGCAGAGAAATCCATGGAAATATGTGACATCTGAAAAATATGTGACAGCAAGAACCAAATTGGCCTAATTGTCATGAACACTCTGTCCAATAACGGTAGAATATTCTCCTCCCCCCAAATTTGCCAATATACATCATATATTGATCCATAAAACAAATACCAATAAATTTAAAAGGAACAAAATCATACCAAGTATGTCCTATTGACCATGTGTAATTAAATTGAGTAATAAAATGGAAGATTAACTGGAAATTCCCCCACACATTTTGAATGAAACAATGCTTTTCTAAATAAGAAATCACAAGTATGCAAAAAATTTTAAGTGAATGAAAATAAAAACTCAGCACAATTTAATTGGAAGTTATAGCTATGGACTAAAAGCAATAATCTAAGCTTGACATGAATAAGCTGCTAAAAGAAGAGCAAATTAAACCCAAGGTAATCAGAAGGGGGGGAAATAAGAAAATAAACCAGTAAAATATTTGTCAGAAAAATGATAGATAAAACCAACCCAAATGATGGTTAAAACCTTTAGCTAGGCTAATCAAGAAAAATGAGAGAGAGAGAGAGAGAGAGAGAGAGAGAGAGAGAGAGAGAATAGATGATAGATAGATAGATATATAAATAGATAGATGATAGATAGATAGATAGATAGATAGATAGATAGATAGATGATATATAGAGATAGAGACAGACAGAAAGAACACAAATTGCCAATATCAGGGATGAAATGAGAGGACATGAGGACATCACTATATTTCCTATAGACATTACAAGGTTGTCATAAACACATTTATGACCATTACTATAATAACATAGATGTAATAGCATGTGCCCATCCTTCACCAAACACCTAACGATTATGGATGTCTTCATTGGCTCAACTTTTCTTATATGTCTACTTCTGTCATTAGAGGTTTACTTTCACCCAAACCCTATGGATTATTAATACAAAGGCAATACTAAGTAGGAAAATAAAATATATGTCTACTCTATTACATGGTCCATGTTTAAGCATACTATTGACATTTGTTTTATTGGTTAGTTCCTGTCTAAAAATCAATTTCTCTATGTTTAAAGGCTATATCCTTCCTACCTAGGAAGAATGTAGAAAATTAGTCAATGAAATGCCTTGCCTATGTCAAGTTCCATGATCTTTCCAGTGTCCTTTAAAATTTTCCAGTTCTTGACACAAACTCATAAGTGATGAAAGTTAAACTACAAATCTAGCTCCATCAAATTCTAGAGTCAATTTTGGATTTGGTCACCGGAAAGTTAAGAAATTTAAAACTTGTAGCATGAAGTCTCTACCCCTGATTTTTGCTTTTGGATCTTGGGTCCAGGTACATCTTTCCTGGGTATTTTCTTTGTCCCTCACATCATGGCCTGACACTGCACTCAGGTCATTGTAGACTAGGATAATGGCTCTGCCCAACATCTCCAGTACAACTATTCTCAACCCTGGGCTCTGTCGTTGAGCCCTATCAGCTGAGACTTGACTCCTCTGAAGTGGCTCATTTGCTCATTTACTGAGCCTTATTCTCCAAAGATAGTCTGGAATGTTCTTTACTTTTCCTCAAAGTATAGTTATTTTATATCACCAAGATATAGCTGAAGGCTCTTCCTAAAAGAGCTTAGAATTATTAAATGACCTACCTTCCTGAAAACACTATTTTTGAAAATAAGTTGGGTTAGGATATAAGAAATAGGAAGTGTCTTTTCTACACCGTAAAATCCTTATTTTTAATGCCATTTAAAAAAACTATCTAAAAATGTCTTACAGCAGATAATTATCACCATATTAATACATGAATATGCCTGGCTTTGGCTGTGTGAGCAATTGAAAGCACTATTTCATTTAATCTTTATACAAGCTGCAAAGTAAATACTAAAACTCTCTTTTAATAAATGTGGAAATTAAGTAACTTGCCCAAATATATTGCTTGCTGAAATTCAAACTCTGTGGCATCACTAAACTTGTGGATTCATTAGTTATTTTTAAAACTATTACATAAATATAAGCAAAACACAAACAAACAAGAAAGAGTCCACCATAAATATGAATTCTATTTACCAAGCGAATAGTATTACTAAATGCTATGGACTGAATGTATCCCCAATTTTCTAGGTTGAAATCCTAATCCACAAATTGGTGGTATTAGGCGATGGACCCTTTGATAAGTGATTAGGTTGTGAGGGCAGAAACCTCATGAGTATCAGAGCCCTTATGAAAGGGACCCTATAGAGATCACCTTACTCTTGTGGCCCATTAGGACAGAATGAAAGACAGCCATATACGAGCCAGAAAGGTAGTCCTCATCCACTTTGGACTTCCCAGCCACCAGAACTGTGAGAAATAAATTCCTGTTGTTTATAAGCTACCCAGTGTACGGTATTTTGTTATAGCAGTCCAAATGGTCTAAGACATCCAATCTCATGGATTCATTAGCTATGTGTCAAACCTTACCACATTACATAATGCTATGTGAATGCAAAGATCTGATGGAATCACTTCAGTATATAGATTCTGCCCAAGAAGGTGCAGAAGGTGCTGCTTGTAAATGTTAATTGGGTCTTTTACAATTCAAACACATCTCATGGATGATACCTAAAATCTCTATGAATTCAGGACATAACAGGAAATTTAAAAATCCATTAATAGAACTCCAACACTTTATGGACTATAGCATACAATGTACTCACAAATTAAGCATAAGTTAATACAGTACACAATTAATAAATAGTGACAATTATATTGAGCTTTTCATTTTAGACCAGTACTTGGCATAGAATAGGCGTTCAATAAATCTCATGAATGATGAAAACATTGAATGTATGGTGAGGTAATATACTGTGGCATTAAATTCCAGCTCCATATTATAAGATACTATTGAAGTTTGTAGGCAAAAGTGGAGGGTTGTGCCTGTATTCAGCCTCTGCCCCATAGACCTTCCTACTGTTTCTAGTTGTGGGGTTGTGTACGTTAACCTGTTTGTTCCAGTTTGCCACATTGCACTTCATCAGGGTGGGGAACATCCAGCCCATGGGCCATAGGAGTCCCATAAAATCATTTGGTCTGGCCCTGCCAGGGCATTAAGGGGGAGTTAATTAAATGTTTGATCAAATAGAGCAGGCTAATTTTTAAGTTCATTTTGTATGACCTGCTAATCCTATATAATAAAAGGCTAACATGCAAATCCACTGAACAGTGGAACAACTGGTTGCTAGGATGTGCGCTGACCACCAGGGGGCAGATGCTTAATGGAAGAGCTGTCCCATGGTGGTCAGTGCAATCCCACTGAGGAGCCCTGCTCAGTCAGAAGCTGGGCTCACAGCTGGTGAGCGAAGTGGCAGTGGTAGAAGCCTCTCTCGCTTGCCTCCACAGCAGCACTAAGGACCCCTCAGGTGATGTCTGCCTGTTGGCTTAGGACTGCTCACAGCTGGTAGGCAGACATTTTCCAAGGGATTCCAGACTACAGGAGTGTGCAGGCCAGGCTGGGGGATCCTCCCACCCCCTCAGTGCACAAATTCTTGCACTGGGCCCCAAGTGATGTTATAAATATCCAAATGGCCCATGGCAGAGGAAAGGTTCCCCACCCCTGCTCTAAATGGAACATTGTGTCATCAGTTTTTATGTGATCATTTTGGAGAGCTTTCTCTGGTATTGCTTAGATGTCAGTTCATACATCAGGCTCCCTTCTTCATCACCTGGATACAAAACGGAATAATTCGCATCGGAGTGGTCTTGAAAGTTGAACATCAGTGTGGTGACAAACACCCTCTTCTTGGCCGAGCTCTAGCAAGTATTCTATCAGCCTAGGGCTATGCCCCCAATGTCAAGACCAGCCCCGTTAAAATGCCTGTTTGAGGAAGCTCAATGCTACCAAAAGAATTTGTGGTCTGTTCAAGCTAAAACTTGACTATGGTCAAGGCTGGTTTGGCACCAGGCCACTAGTCTGCAGACTGAAAGGTCCCAGGTTCCATTCAGGTCAAGGGCATGTACCTTGGTTGCAGGCACATCCCCGGTAGAGGGTGTGCAAGAGGCAGCTGATCAATGATTCTCTCTCATGGATGTTTCTGGCTCTCTATCCCTCTCTCTTGCTCTCTGTAAAAAATCAATAAAATATATTTTAAAAAATAAAAAATAAAATAAAACTTGACTATGGACTCTGATCTCTTCTTTCCCTATTTACTTTAGAAAATTTGTAATTGTAAATCTTTTCCATATCCTTTTAAGATATATCTCCTACAACTCAGGGAGGTCTTTCTCAAAGACCTGGGGGCCATCCATTTGAAAGGTGATTATAGAGATGAAGATGGATAGGGCCTCTGTCTCTCAATCTTTGTGCCAGGGTTGGAGCCTAACTTTAGTGAGTACCAGTTAGCAAACACAGCTGCCCTCCCCACAAATGTCTTCAGGACTTTCCCTTTAGCACATCCTGGCATTTAAAAAGCTCCCCATCTTTTGACTCCGTGGAAATGAACTCAGTTTGCACTGAAGCCTCTCCTCAGTTGCAGTAGCCTGAATGGAATCTGTGTTGTCACCTTTAATAACCATCTTGCTTCGCTCGTACAGTGGCCAGATTTCTCTCTCACTCATGCTGCTGGGTTGCCAGAATATTCATCTATGATGATACTTTTTACCTGAAAAGTGCTTTTTAAAATCTTCTCAACAATAGACATTATTCACACTTTATGAATGAGCAAAACCAAATTCCAGAGAATAAATTCACATAGTAAAAATCAGTATGATTTTAATTTCTATTTCCCAATCTAAGGTGGTTTTGCATTCTTCCCACTATGCAATGATTTCAGTTCTCCTACTCAATAGAAATAAGAGACTACATTTTTTTATATAAAGTGGAAAATAAAAAACAAAACACTTTACTGAAAGCTAAGATTTATGAAAATATATAGTTTGGTGTTTTCACTCATGTTCAGAATATAACAATGGACATCAAAATTGAAAGAGCTATTAGGACAGTCACAGAGTCAATGTTTTAATGACCAACCCTCTACATTTACCCAGGCTTTAACACATTAAAAAAAATCTTTCCCAAATGGTCCAGTAATTTTTACTGTCCAGTTCATGCCAAAGTCTACAGGTAAGAAGAAGCAATCGTTTGCATAAAGCTTGGTGTCATAACATCACCATGGCAACAATATCCCTGCAGAAAGGAGATGCAAATTTTGTCCTGAAAATTAATCAGCTACAGAGACAACTCATTTACTATCTCTGGCAGGTAGCGCAAATCCACATAAGATCCCTGACAATTTTCCAGCACTTGTTTCCACTAGATAAGAGCACAGATTTTATTAAAAAAAACAATTTTTTTCCTAGCCAAAATCACAAACCTTCTATTTTTAGGCATTTCATGGGAAGCACTATTTTGTCACCTATACTATAAACTTTTTAAAATTGGTTATAGGAGTCAAAGTAAAATATAAAGTGTGAGCAATAAGGGATGAAAGCTAGTGAAGCTATATTTTATTAGACAACATAATCTTTAAAACAAAAGGATTCTTAGTGTTAAAAAAATGGTCACTAGATAATATAATGACCCAGTTCTAAAATTAATTAAGGTGTATTATAGAACTGAACAAATAAATCAATGTGATGATTAGGGGAGCCAGGTTTCTCACAATGGAAGAACACACACACACGCCACACAAAAATATAGACAAGCATAGATACACACTTTATGCATAATGTATAAATTATTAGGGAAAAGAGAAGTACAAATATAAAGTACTTGGGGTCAAATAAGGGTTACAGCAAAGATACAATCACATTTAGAAGATAATAAGAGGATATAATATTTTGAATTACTATGCAAATGATTTTGAAAACCTGGACAAATTTTAAGTTTTCTGGAAAATTACTTACCAAACATAACAATAAATTAAAAACTGGGATTTACTTGAAACCAGAAATTTAATTAATAATTAAGTTTAGGGCCTACTTGCAATTTATTCCAAATATTCAAACGTTTCTACAAACTCTTCCAGAGAACAGAAAATGAGCAAATTGTTTTATGAGAATAGCAAATCTTGACCTAAAATCAGTCAAGAGCAGTATGTGAATTAAAATTTTCAGTAATCCCTCTCATAAAACAATGCATATATTCTAAATAAAATGTCAAAATGAACTTAAATATATAAAAACATAGTTCATCATTATCAATCCAATGTATATTAAAAATGCTAGAATAAATGTTAGAATAGTTTAATGTTAGAAAATCAATTAGTATAATTTTCTTCATTAATTTAGAACTGTGGTTGGCAAATTGCAGCTTGCAAGCCACATGTGGCTCTTTGGCCCCTTGAGTGTGGCTCTTCCACAAAATACCACAGTCTGGGCGAGTCTATTTTGAAGAAGTGGCATTAACAGAAGTTTAAGTTTAAAAAATTTGGCTCTCAAAAGAAATTTCAATCATTGTACTGTTGATATTTGGTTCTCTTGACTAATGAGTTTGCTGACCACTGAATTAGAGAATGAAACCATATAGATATCTCAACAAATGAGTTAAAGCAGTCAATAAAATTTGACATCTGTTCATAGTAAAAAGTAAATCTAGAAAGAAACAACATGATAAAAACAAATCTATAAAAACCTATAGTAAACATTGCAATCTACACTAATAAAAGAGAAACATGAAAATTGACTGTCCCTCTGCTATGCTCACCAGCCAATCAGGAGTGAGTATGCAAATTAACCAACCATGGAGTTGGAGTGAGCAGAAGGCTTGGGTTGCCCCTGGAGACGAAGAAAGTCAAGCTTCCCACCAGCCCTGGCCTCCATTCAAGAAGGGGCTGGGATTATGGGTCACAAGGGGGCGTGGCCAGCCTGAAAATGGCCCTCAGCCTCTCACTCAGGCTAGCCACACCCCTATGGGGTGAGGGTCCCTGCTGGGTGGCTTGGCCAGCCTGCAAACAGCCATCAGCCCCTCACCCAGACTGGCCAGGCACCCCAGTGGGAACCCCCACCCTGAAAGGTTTGTGATAGCATGAAAATGGCCCTCAGCCCTCACCCAGGATGGCCAGGCATCCTAAGGTGACCCCCACCTGGAAGGGGCTGTGGCCAGTCTCAAAACGGCCCTTAGCTCCTTACCCAGGCTGGCCACGCCTCCATGGAGTAGAGTCCTCTCTAGGGGGTTGGGGGGGGCGTGGCCAGCTTGTATATAGCCCTCAGCCCCTCACCCAGGCTGGCCATGCCCCCCCAGCAGGGACCCTCACCCCATGGGGGTGTGGCTGGCCTGCAAACCACCATAAGCCCCCCACCCAAGCTGCCCTATGCCCCAAGAAAACCTCCACACTGATCCGGGACACCCTTCAGGGCAAATCAGCTGGCCCCCACCCATGAACCATGCCTGTATCCTATCTAATAAAAGAGTAATATGCAGATTGCCCATCACTCCAACACACAAGATGGCTGGCCCCATGTGGTCAAAGATCCTGTCCCCTTGTGGACACAAGATGGCCACCACAAGATGGCCAGCAGGGGAGGGCAGTTACAGGCAAACAGGCTGGCAGGGGAGCAGTTAGACATCAATCAGGGGGAAAATGCTCCAACTGGTAGGTTAGCTTGCTGTGGGGGTGTGGCCAATTGAGATTGGGCGAGAGGGGCAAGATATGCCCTGAAGCCCATGGTCCCTCCCCAGCCCCAATCATGCACCCCATGATGGGGTCCCTCAGCCTGACCTGTGCCCTCCTATAATTCAGGACCCCTCGGGGGGTGTCAGAGAGCTGGTTTTGGCCCCATCCCCTCTTGCCAGGCCAGGGGACCCCACCAGTGCACAAATCCATGTACCAGGCCTCTAGTCAATGATAAAAGTAAAAACCCATAAGAAGGATGCTGGCAAATTTGCTGGTTTCAAAGATAGGTGAATTGATACCATGAATGGCAGGCTGAGACTCTCTCATTGCTGGTTCTTATCCTATGAAGTTTGAAGAATAAAACCTTCAGATTAAAAGATTTTAAGCAGAAGTGTGAAAGTTTATTGCAGGCGTAAACTAACTCCCTCTGGGGCGAGGCTCCCAAAGGGGAACCCTCTCGGGAAGGGTCCCCAAGATGGGAAAAACCTGCTCTCTCCTCCAAAATATGAAAAAAAAAACCTAGTCTAGTGAATCTCTTTGCGTACAGATTTATAAATGCTGGCTGCTCCCTTGTTCATCTCACTTCCTAATTAGACCCTTCCGTATATTACTTCCCCAATACTTTTCCTCATTGGCCACTTTCCCCCTTTTCCCTGCTTGGTATCAGTTTCAAATCTTAGCGCATACCCCCTCCTCTTCTTCTTCCCCGTATCTTATAACATCCGTGTAAACAATCTGGCTGCTTGGAGCCGTCTCTGCCCATCATATGGCATTCCTCTCCCGTGGACCCCCCTTTCCTACCTGCCTCTCCTGACTCTAAAATCCTTTCAGAATGAACGGATAATGGAATGGCAAAATGTAACATGTGATATTTTTTATGGGGAAAATGATAAAACTTGTTGAAACTATTAAAGAAGACAAATAATGGATAATTATATCATGCTTGTAGATAGAAAGATAACAGTTAAATATACCGGCCCTTCTCAAATTGATTTATAAATGTCTGTAATTCCAATCAAAATTCTAACAAGGTTTCTTTCATGGAAAATTATAAACTAATTTAAAAATGTATTCAGAACAGCAACCCCCCCCCAAAAAAAAAAAAATGATCTCTAACAAAGTGGCATTGAAAATCAGTGCAGAAGGGGTGGGCTGCTCAATGAGTGGTGCTGGGGAGGAATGCATATTTAAAAAAGTGAAATTGGATCCCTACCTCATGCCATATGCAAAAGCCAGTTCCAGTTATATTAATACAGAACTACAAAATTAAACTTTCAGAAAAGACTCTTATCTCCCACTCCTGCCATCCCCTAGTGCTGTCTGCATGCTGCTTTGGGTGCTGCCTGACACCACTTTTCTAACACGGCAGCTGAAACCCGTCCGTCCTCACCTTGGCCAGTGAAAAACCCATGGACAGAGTCAGGACTGAGAAGGAGGATCAAGCTCACTCAAGGCCGCAGGGCAGGCGCTGCAGTGTTGATTAAGATTAAGATGTTTATGCCACTTAGCAAACCAAGGAAAACTGTGATTCAGAGCTTCTCAAGAAGGCAGATCAGCTCCCGATTTGGTGGGCAGCCAGGCAATGAAACAGACACCCCAGCAGAACCGGAAATGGAGAAGGCAGACGCTGCCCCTGTGCAGCCGGCTGGGGTGCTACTGTTCTACTTTTCTCTAGATCTGTGCTCCCGAGTAGGGCGATGCATTCTACATCACAAAGCTGTGATTTGGTTTCAACACTCACGGACAGCTCTGATGGGTTTTCTTTAGCCTGCTATTTTCCTCTCCTTCATTCATTTTAATCGTACATAAAATTACTGAGGTATGCACGGATGCACTGCATTTTATTTTCCAAAGAAATGATGATATGCAAAGTTGGGCATGAAAGGAGTTACTCAGCTCTCAGAAATTCTGGTATAACCACTTGTTCATTAGCTCCTCACATATAAACCCTCCTCAGATTACCCTAAGTGGAGTGTGACATCTGTTTTCTTGAATTATGATTCATGCGTCTACTTTTCCCAGGCATGGGCACCAAATCGCAATGTTTGGTGGCAAAATCAGTGATTGTCCCCTGGTCAGTGTAATTTGTCCTGCCTGAGGTCTGGAATTCTGAACCATCCAAGGAAATACCAGAATTAGGTAGCTGGCCACCTCACAGCCAGGCAATATAAGTAAACCCTTAAAGGTGTTTCCTCTTTTGGTGGAAATTAGGATGAGAGGTAATGAAGACGCTTATACCACTAAGCAAATTAAGGAACATGTTTCGACTCAGGGCTTCTCAAAAAGTCAGATCAGTTCTTGATTTGGTTCTACACCAGGGGTGGGCAAACTTTTTGACTCGAGGGCCACAATGGGTTCTTAAACTGGACCGGAGGGCCGGAACAAAAGCAACCTGACCATGCTGGCACTCTCATCTTGGGCTGCTGGCGAAGGAGCGGAGGGGAGAGCAAGAGAACCCTCCGCTCTTTCGGCTCCGCGGGCCGGATAGAACAGCCGAACGGGCCGGATCCGGCCCACGGGCCATAGTTTGCCCACAGCTGTTCTACACAGAGGAATATGTTCACATAAAACTTACCTGTACCTGTACCTGTACCCATAAAACTTACATATAGCAAAATAGAAACAAGCAAATGAAGCACCCATTTATTTCACAGACAGTCAGATGTATAGTCTCGCATAAACTTGGAAGATTGTACAAATAAACTTTCTAATCTGTTGATGTATACATTTTCGAGAATGAGAAATTTTATTCATGATGTAAATTTACAAACTATTTATATATTCTAGAATAAATATGTGACGACTAGCCAAAACTTTACAGAATAAGAGGCTATCTTTTTCTGGTCTAAAGGTCCCTTTACCTTCAGACATTACGATGCGAGTAGCCCTGTGATGATGAGGTCAGGAGCAAGGCCACCAGACCCTGCAGGTTTTAGTTCCCTAGGTCCTTCAGCTTTTCCAAGTTTAATATCCTTGAGCAGTTCAAGATCCTTAGCATGCTAATCACAGCTTGGAAGATTTGTTTTGCTCTGTGCTGCTTTTCTGCGCTGTCAGATAATTAACGGTATTTAAATTCTATTTTTTTAAAGCTCTCAGCTCCAATCCAGCCCGTGTTTGTTTAAATTTGTTTATAATATTAATGACAGAAAACATTTCACAGCTCAGCTCCATCCACCCTCCCGATGTCATCTCCGATTTTCCCCACCTCACAGCCTTTGCCTCGCACCTCTCTTTCTGGGATAGCCCTGCGTCGATACACCTGTGGCAGGCGATATTTTTGCTCGCCTTTCTTAAGTATACAGCTCATGTCTCCTTGTCTGGAATATCCTCCTTTTCCACTGAACCCTTTTGAGCAGCTGCCCCCTTGATATTTTATTTGCCTTCTTTTTTTTTCCAAACTGAATTTGCCTTATGGCTCTGGTATATCCAAGAACCAGAAGTCTTTTCCTTCTTCCCCACATTTTCCTGGGCAGGTGTCTGTCCTTCCTGAAATATTATATTAGCTCTTAAGCCAACTTGCCTGTTGTGTTGTGAGACACTGTTGTGTGCAGATACCCAGGCTAAGCTCCAGCAATGCAAAGATTGACAGGGTGACGGCGTGAAGAGGGTGGGAGACAACAGACATTTGGGCAAAGAGGCCCAAGTCCCAAGGTCCTTCCTGGAGGCATGTGTAACAGGCATAGTGGGCAGAGGACGGTTAAAGATGTTTCCTGCTCGTCCCAGTCCGCATTGTTTCACTGCAAAGCCCCTAAATAGTTTCTCTTTATTTAGACCAAAAAAAAAAAAAAAGATTTAAAAAAGGACCTCAGGGCAAATGGTGTGTTTTCTGGGGCAATCTTCATGCAGCCCTCTCATCTTGAGCAGAGTCATAAGATCCCTATCCCCTTGGAGAACACAAGAGCTCCCTGCACTGAATCACATCCCCTATGAGAGGCCTCATTGGACCAGGCCTCTCTCCTTCCTGGCACTTGGCAGAGCTACAATTAAGTTTTAAAACATGGCTGCTGATGGTTTTCTAGAATGCTGGGCTGTGAAAGCCCAAGGCCAGGGCTATGCTTATTTTTCCTATCTTTGGCCCCTAACAGGATGCTTGCCACATTAAAATGCTCAGAAATATATACCTCAAACAGGAGCCAATAAATAACAACACTATTACCAGCTAAATAACTACAGACATTTGGATACACTGCCTTGTTCAATCCTTACCAAATACTCTGTTTTACAGTTGATAAAATGGAGCCTTTGGGAGCTGAGAAATGGCAGTTTTAAGACTAGAAGCCTGTTTTGTCTGGCCTGGCTACAGGCATACCTTCATCGATGCCATCCTATATAATAAAAGGGTAATATGCAAATTGACCCTATTGGTGGAACGATCAGGAACGGCTGGTGGCTATGATGTGCACTGACCACCACGGGCAGGTGCTCAATGCCAGAGCTGCCCCCTGTTGGTCAGTGCGCTCCCACAGGGGGAGCTCTGCTCAGCCACAAGCTGGGCTAACAGCTACAAGAGCAGTGGTAGTGGTGGGAGCCTAGGCAGTGCTAGGGATGTCCAACTGACTGCTTAGGTCCCAATCGCCAGGGGAGCAGCCCTAAGCAGTCAGTTGGACATCCCCCAAGGGCTCCTGGGCTGCCAGAGGGATGTCTGACTGCCAGCCTAGGCCCAATATCCCAGGGAGTAGGCCTATGCTGGCAGGTGGACATCCCCTGAGGGTTCCCAGGCTGCAAGAGAGTGCAAGCCTGGGCTGAGGGACCCCTCCCCCAAATGCACGAATTTTTGTGCACAGGGCCTCCTCTAGTCTCTCTCTCTCTCTCTCTCTCTCTCTCTCTCTCTCTCTATATATATATATATATATATATATATATATGCCTAAGCCTAGCAAATGAACAACTGAACAACCAGTTGCTATGATGTGCAATGACCACCAGGGGGCAGACACTCAACACAGGAGCTGCCCCTTGGTGGTCAGTGTGCTCCCACAGTTGGTCAACCTCTTGCAGTCCCTCCCCACAGCCAGCCAAACCTCCCAAGGTCCCTCCCATCAGCCGGCCAGCCCCATTGGCCTCAATTGGGGTAGCCAGCCAACCTCCTGTGTCCCCTTCCTCTGGCTGGCTGGCCCCAATGGCCCTGATCGAGGTGGCCTGACAACCTCCTACAGCCCCTCTCCCTGGCCAACCTCCCGTGGCCCTGATGGGTCCCAATCGCCAGCCAGGGTGAGGGAACCCACCCATACACAAATTCATGCACCAGGGCTCCAGTCTTATAATCATATCCATGCTCTTCACAGAAAACCAGGAGATGGTTGATGCTTTCCAAAAACAGCAGGGGATGGAAGCAGGAGAATCATTTTTAGCAAGTCCCTCTGACACCAAATGCTGAATTCTTGCCACTTTTTTTTTCTATCATGACATATTGGAAACCACTTAAATATAAAAATAAGAATAGTCTTAAGTCAATTATGGCATATGTGTGGATATAATACTATTTATCTATCATAAACATCATGTTTTATAAGAATATGGTAAAATGTTCAAGACACCCCATTAAATAGAAAAGACAAATTATAAAATAGGCCATATATATAACTCAACTTTGTTAAAGTATATATTGCAATATGTTTTTAAAAATGGTACACACAGGCACACACACACATTTTAGAAGGATATACACCAAAATGTTAATAGTGGTACTATGAGTAGTAAAATTATGGTTGACTTTAATTTTATTTCTATTTTTTATTTTATGACTTCATGTAATTACCACTTTTAAATTCTTGCAAATATAATTTATGGTAAATATATAGATAAAAATTAAATCAAAATATTAATAGTGATTTTTCCACTGTATGGTAAATTAAGGTTTTATTTATTAATAATCTTTCTGGGTTTTTAATTAAAGAAACAACAAAGATTTATGAAACTGAAATCAATTAAATTTCTCCTTCAATATGACTTGACTGTACTCAAGTTACAAGTAGAATTCTCTTCTGTTATCTCCCTCTCCTCCCTGTAACTCTGTTACCCAAATTGATGTTCTTAGCAGCTACTTACAACATATGCTCTCAGTTGCATTAATTTTAGGGTTCCAGTCATTTGTCTAACACATGGACCAAAAAATTGAACCCTAAAATAAGCAAAGGTTTGCCTCCATAACACCGCGAACATCCCAGAGTCTCTGAGGAAGTACTAGGTTTATTTTCACAGCCAATTTTTGCCTTTTGGCTGCCCTGAGTCCTGGATTCAGCCCCAGATTAGGTTTTGGCTCCTGCTAGGAGTCAATCAACTGCTGAAAACGCAGATACTTAGAAGCCAAAAGACTGGAAAAGAAGAGCTTGAAGAATGAGCTGGTCGCTCAGCTGGCCAACAAGCTGCCTCTGGTGAAGGGAAGCAGACCAGAGGCGAATGCCAGCCATCAAAAGGATTTCAGGGTGGGCTACAGAACATCTGTGACAAGCTTTATTGAGTTCAGGGGTGGATCTGTTTCAACCTACACCTTGATGATAACCTAGCTACAATTTTTCTCATCTGATTTCATCCTATGAGGGTCTTACTTTTATCCTCTATCATAGCGCTTTCTCTCTTTTCACCCCTTTCCATAATAGTTCTCACTATTAGCAGGGAATACCTTTCTCTCCACCTTTTCTACTGCCCCAATAGAACATCAGCTAACCTAGTTAAACCTAAAAGGCTATACCCAAAGTAGAGTATAAATCTGAGGAGTTTATTGCATCCTAAAAAGATAAGCAGGATGGTCCACAACCCTCCTACAAGCTCTATGGGAATCAGAGCTCCTGCGAAGTCTAAGAGCTTTGCTAAAATAGGAAGGTTATCTCAGGTCAGCTTTCCTATGTGCATAGCCACAAAGTACTGAGCGATAAGGAACAAAAGGAGTGTGAGTAAACAATATATGAATGTGGAGTGTTGAGCAGTAAAGAGCAGAGACGCAGCGTGTCCCGGGAATCAGAGGAAATAGAAACCTTCCCACAATTCCCAGGGATAAATAAAATATAATGTACCCCCTATTTTTAAAAATGTACTTCCTAACTCCCTAGAATTCCAAGTTCAAATTTCATAGTCTCTCACTTCTTAGAGTATTGCACAAGAGTTTGCGTACTCTAGGATATCCATTCCAGGTGCACCCCTCTGTTCCTACCCCCTGGGCTTTACCTACGCTGCACAAAGTGACTGAGCTTGTTACAGAACAGAAAGAGTTCATCCACCTGGTACCTGCAGAGCTCAACACTAGACACCAAGCCTTGCAGTGGGGAAATTTGGTTATTTTCTTATAGATTGCACCATTTAAGAGAATGAGAAGCTAATATTCAAAAGCTTGAACTCTCTCAATGAACCGTAAGTTACAGCTTATACTAGTATAGGGCAAAAATGATAAGAAACTATGGGTTAGGGGTTTGGGTTGTGCTGGGAGCTGAACTGGTCAGAGGTATAGTAAAGGTAATGAATCGCTTCTCCAGGTCTTGAGGACAGGTCTGAGGTCTTCTCTGGGGTTCCTGTCTGGTCTCGTGAGAAAGTAGTCAGTGGGTTGCTCCACCTGAGGTCTCAGGAACTAAAACTTAACTGAGGTCAAGACCTTGTCATTAGCCTGCCAGAGGTCCAGACTTGTGGGGTTCTAATTATCTGGGGTCAAGGCTAGGTCTCTGAGGAGTATCAAAAGAGAGGGATGTGGTTTCTAGAGCTAGACTTTAAACCTGAATTAAATCAAAGTCATAAGGACCCTCGGTTTCAAAATGCATATAATGGATCCCCAATGGGATATACAAGCTCCGCCCACCCTCTCCCTGGCCATCTTGGGCAGGCTGGGTCCCAGCAACTTTGCCCTAGATACTCAGAAGTGCCCTGTGGGGGAGGCCAGGGCACTGTAGCTTCTAGGTGGGCACATTCTCCGGGCCCTGCTAACTCTTCGCTCCTTGCAGAGGGGCACAGTCAGGAAAGGGCTGGAGTAGGGATCAGAGCAGGCGCCTCTCTCGTCAGAGTCCAAGAGCAGTGTCAATCGCTATGACCATCCGATAGCTAAGAAACGTGAGGCTGAGAAAGCATGCCTCTCTCAGCTGAAACCATTAGTAGCAAACTTCAAGGCAGATCTGTTGGGATGAGGCCTGTAAGAAACCTGAGTAAAATGTCCAATTTATTGTTTGTAAGGAGCCGAACAAGAGCCTTCCTGTCTCCGCACAGCTGTCCTAATTATGAGCCGGATATACGAGTTGCCTTTCTCAGGATTTATATCATTCATTCAAATGGGGCGGATTAGTATTGAAATTGAATCCCATTCAACAAGCATTCATTGAGAACCCATGCCACAGCCATTTAGACACTGATCATTATCTGCAGGGCCTGCTCGTTAATCTTGATTCATTTAGGTGCCAGCTCTGCAACATAAAAAAAAAAAAATAGATGCTAAGCTTAAGTAAATGCAGTATGCAGTCGCCATTATAAAGAGTAATGCTTTAAGGGGCACCTATACACATTTTACTCTGTTTTTTTCCCATGATTTCCAGAAATTCCTCTCCAGTTCTTAAAGAATGAATTGATTACCTCGAGTGATACACAAAACCCACCTTCCCTTCCCACAGAGATGACAAAAGGGGTACACAAAGTGGAAGAGGGCCAAAGAAACAAACTTGGAGGAGAAAAACAGAAAGCAAAACAGTGAGAAACGAATTCTACTTTGTCAGCGGCAGCCCTTTCAGGACCTGTCATTTCCAAACTATAAAAACGTCAGCCCTCTCTTCACTCCTGCTTGGAACGCCCTTGTCTGTTCCTTCAGGCGTCCCCAACATTTTCTACTGATGGGGTGGTTTGGGCACGTGGGAGCACCTGGCTTCACCCTCCAGCATGCCCAGTGAGTTTCATGGTCCACCCCGTGGGCTGTGGAAAACAGATTCTTCAGCACACTCAGTTGGATAATAACTGGGATCCCCAGAAACAAGGAGGGAGGGACACTTCCTGCCACGGGGCACCGCGGACCTTTGTCACCTAACTGGCCACTTGTGGAGATGCGGCTAGGAGGAAAACGTGGGCTTCAGGGCACGGGTGTGAAGCATATTTCCTGGCGGAGCAGAGGTGTGTTTTTCTAGATTCTCTTCCATATTTGATTTCGATAAGATGCTAGAGGCAGAAATCTTCAGGTAAGACAAGTGTTACTTTAGTAAGAGAGACTCATACAGAATGAGGATGCCATTCTTAAAATAAAAAAATTTATTTAGCCTGCAGAATCCAGGAACGTTAAGCTACTTAAAAGATGCGAAGAGAAGTCGCCTGCCATATTATTTCCGGGATAAAATATGCTGGAAGTGAATAACGTCAGTCCACAGCATGGGCTGGCCCACAGAGGATTAAATAAGTGAAAAGAGAAGTGGCATGACGCCGAACAAGGGTCCAGGGCCCAGGTGAGGAAGCAGGGATCCTGGAGATGCATAAGGGATTGAGGTGGCTCTTCCACACTGGCTGGCTGCTGCAGCCCAGGGGGCCGCCGGTCTGCACACGGGCCTCCCACCTCCTGATTTCCACACAGCCACCAAGCCCACTGCCCGAAACTCAAAGACTTACCATTCTCTCCAGTCTCACGGGATCTGGCCTCCGACTGTGTCTTCAATTACACTCCCTACCACTCTTTCCCTCAGTCCATGCCCCTCATCCACTTTGGACAGCTTTCTAGTCAGCAAATACCTCAGGTTTATTCCCACTTCAACAACTTTTCACTTATGCTCCCCTCTGCCTGCAATGTTCTTTCCCTAAAGAGTCAAACAACTCTCTCCCCCAAATGCCCCATAATCCAAGAAAACTCCCTTAACTAACCTGTCTGAAATAGCCAACATATTCATCTAAATTGTGCTCTCTCTCCTACTATCCCTCTTATTATTTCTCCATGATAAGGATTACTAACTGACCCCATGTTTGTTTCGTGTCTGAATGCCACACTGGCTTTAAAATCCATGAGCAGGGCCTTTGTTTAGATGGCCTCTGTGTCCCCAGTGCCTACAGCAACCCAGCATGAGGTAAGCACTCAGAATCAAGTATAGAACAGAAGAAGGAGGTGGGTTGAGTGGCTCACACTGGAGTGCTATGTGAGAGTACTACGGTAATTGTGGCCAAAAGATGAGGTAAAGCCATCAAAAGTTTTGAAACAGGATGCATTTAGATATGGAGGCAACACATTTTCTGTAGAAGAGAGTTCAAGCCCCAGGACCCAGGACAGCTCCTAGCTCACAGTAAGATGTTCACAGCACATTATCATGGTGACATGTTGGATGTTAAACCAAACAGAAATTCCTTTTTTGTCTGTGGAGGAGAGATTGTTTCAGCACAGGAGTGTCACCTGATCCATGAGCTAGATTCAGGCTAGCTGAGGGAGATTCCCAAAAACCCCGTTAAGAGAGTAGACATTTTTGAGCATGCTTCCTCCTAGTCGACTGAGCCTTGAATCGAAGCTGCACCCCACAAAATAGCCTTGTAAGATAGAACACTGTCAGCTTTCTGAAGAACAGGAGGACTCTGTAAATAACATGGTCATCGATAACATGACCCTGACATTACTTAGGAAAAATGGTTTTGTCTTAAATTACTTGCTCTACAAAAACAAGATATGGTAAATGTGCTTAAAAATGGTCCTGCACAGCTGAAAACATTTTGGCTCAATGGATAGAGGTCGACCTGAGGACTGAAGGGTCCCAGTTTTGATTCCAGTCAAGGGCATGTACCTTGGTTGCGGGCACATCCCCAGTAGGGGGTGTGCAAAAGGCAGCTAATCGATGATTCTCTCTCATCAATATTCCTAACTCTTTATCCCTCTCTCTTCCTCTATGTAAAAACTCAATAAAATATATATTTTTAAAAAGTTGTCTTGCACAAAGGGTCAGGGCTGTGCTCTAGACTCCCTGGGTGGAGAAAGGCAGAGCAGTCGCCAGTCAGCTAATAAAGGCTCCCTAAATTTTAATGTGGTCTGGACTCCAGTGGTTGTTCACTTGCGTTCACTCCACAATACCCTCTTTGAGATTCTCATCATAATTGATGTTTATTTTGACATAAACTCTGTGCTGGCTCCTGGGCCAGGCCATTGCTCTGGCCTGGTCAAGCGTGTAAAATAACCCCCTGTATCTGGTGGCCTTTCTTTACTAGTCCCACGACTATTGCCCACTTTACCCTATTTATTTTTTTTTTTGCTTTTGCCATTATAGCCCCCTGAGATATGCCTCATATATATGTTTCTCTTAATAGACTATTAATTACAAGGCTGAAGTGACCAGCTGCTTTCTTAGATCTTCCCCTACCCTCCTCTTACAAAGGTAGCTTTTCAGTGCCACAACCCTTCCCTTGGTCTGTGTGTACTAATAGGGCAAGGAGAATGCAATCACCCAAATAATAAGATTAACAGCCCCTGAATTCCTCCTCATCTGTACAGAACGTGGGAGCTGCTATGGACTGAATTATTGCCCCATAAAAATTCATATGTTGAAGCCCCATATAATTCCCTATAAGAGAGGAATATGCTAATTATCCATTATGCCTTGGAGTGTAATGACCAACCCCATAAAGACCAGATCACAGATCTTCAGGAGAGAGGGGCAGCGAACTACAAGTGGGCAGCAAAAAGCTACAGGAGGGGGCAGGGCAACAAGCTATGAGGGGGGAGAGGGGGATGGTAGGGAGCTACAGGCAGGGCAAGGGCAGAGAGCTGTAGGAGGGCAATAGGGAGAAACTGGCACACGGATTCGTGCACAGAGCTACTACCGCGTTTCCCCAAAAATAAGGCATCCCCCGAAAATAAGGGCCCCAGGCTCAGTCTCAGAATGAAAATTAATTTACTGTAAACTGGTTGCTTGGGCCGCCCCGACTGGCGTCAACCAGTGACATTACGCAGAGTCCTGATGTCACTGCTGTGTGAATGGAGAGAAATCAGTGTGGAAATTTGGTGAAACCTAAACTGCAAGAAGTTGTGACTTGGGTGAAGAATTCATAGGAGAAAATCACTGACAGTTGCATTGCAAATGCACTGCGAGCAGGCTACCTTGACAAGAAGTACCTACTCATTTGAAAACAGTGCAATTGCTAAACATGAGAGATTTGGTCCACTGATTCTGAAAGAAATGGAGTCACAAGAAATTCACCAGGAAATTCAGGAATTGGATTGTTATGATGATGTTCCAGAAGATGATGACATGATTGTCATTGAATAAATGAGTAAATTCTTGATACTGTAGGAGTCACAGTTTGTCTGGTTTGTGTTGACAACTACCATACTACCGTACCGTATATAGGTAATAAATTTCCTTTATTTTCATTTAAGAATAAATGTGTACAGTATTCTTCTTCATGGAAAAATAAGACATCCCCTGTAAATAAGACCTAGTGCATCTTTGGGAGCAAAAATTAATATAAGACATTGTCTTATTTTCAGGGAAACAAGGTAGTATAATTATATCTGTAGATAAGATATTTGGGAGGAAGATAAGATTTAATGAGCTCATAAGAGTGGAGCTTTAATGTGATGGGCATGGGGCCTTCTAAGAAGGTGAAGAGTCAGCAAGAAGGTGGTCATCTGGCAGCCAGAAAAGGAACCCCCACCAGAAACCAAGTTACCCAGCACCTTGATCTTGGACGTCCCAGCCTCCTGAACCATGAGAGATTTTTGTTGAAGTTCCTCAACCTGTGTTATTTTGTTATAGCATCCACAAGCTGACTAAGACAGGAGTCTTCTGATATTTCTGTTCCACAAACTGTTAGAGCTTTTTTCCTGCTGAAGGATTCATCTGGGAACTGTATCCTGAGCGAAACAAACTATCCTGGCCAGGGGTGGTAAATGGAACTGTTTCTCTTCAAGATACTGACACTAAGTCGCACATCCATCCCTGAGGCAGCCAGCATCAGGACCGCTTTACGAGTTGTTTCTGAAGATGTGTTATGGGGAATGAGGTCTAATTTCCCTTAGGAAAGCATCCAATCTTTAGAGCAGCATTGTGCTTTCTCACAGAGAAAGAAGGATGCCCCCAGCTGTCTATACCAGTGTTCTCAGACACTCCAGAACAAGCATTTTACTAGCAAATAGCTTCCACGGTCAAAATGGTATTTCTGAGCCAATGTGGTATCTGCATTTTTTTACGACAAAAGAGTAACAATTTTGTGGTTATAAAAAAATTAAATTTAATGTGAAAAGAAAAGCAAGTTGTATATATATATTACAAATTTTAAAAACACATGAGTAAAAAGCATAATATCAAATCATGAACAGTTGTCATATTAGATGACGTGAGCTCATGCTTACTGAATACTTTTTGGGCCAGATGTTTTAGTTTGTTTGTTTGCTTATATATTGATTTTATAAAGAGAGAAGAAAGGAGAGAGAGAGAGAGAGAGAGAGAGAGAGAGAGAGAGAGAGAGAAGAGAGACTTGTTCCACTTATTTATGCAGTCATTTGTTGCTTATTATATGTATCCTGAAAGAGCACAGGACCCAAAATTTTGTTGTATCAGGACAATACTCTAATCATCTGAGTTTAAGGAGCCAGATAGCTCATAACTCATTTTATCTCATAGCAACCATATGGTCTAGTTATTACTAACATCATCTCCATTTTATGAATGAAAAATTGAGGCACTGACAAGAAAATAAGGCTTCCAAGTTAGTTGGTGGCACAGGTGAGATTTGAACCTAATTTATTACACCCTAAGAATCTACATATTGCCAAAGGTATGGTGTTTTATTCCTTCTACTTTCCCTACTTTTTATATGATAAGCATGTTTTACTGTTACAAAAAAATAATGTTTAAAGATTATCTATATTTTTGTGATGTAGAAAAATAAAATAGTATTAAAGGATTAATATTCCAAATTTGAGGTGGCTATAAAACCTATCCTAAAATTACAAATATTTTTTAAAATATATATTTATTGATTTTAGAGAGAAAAAGGGAAAGGGCTGGATAGAAACATGGATTGGCTGCCTCTTGCATGCCCACTACTGAGGATTGAGCCTGCAACCCATGTCTGTGCCCTGAAGGGGAATCAAACCCATGATCTCCTGGTTCAAGGGGTGACACTCAATCACTGAGCCACACTGGCTGGGCACAACCTGTTTTATAGAATTCTTCTTGCGTGAATAAATTTCCATTGCCCACTTCTTGTTGATACTGTTTTTATAGAACAGGCAACTGACTTGAAAAAGAAATTAATGGTGAACCCTTTTTATCTTTTAAAATTATTATTCATTTCTAATTTTTAAAATTCTATTTTGGAGGAAATACATTATTTAAAATGTGGATTTTTAAATATTCTAATTTTCTGAAAGTTATGTTAACCCTCTAAGTAGGAAAATATTGAACAAGATATCATGGCATTTATTAAAACTCAGTAACTATACGGATTTTGAGAAAGAAATCTAAATAGTGTACTGAAATCTGTATGTGATATATATTCCTAGAATCAGTCGCTATAAGTTCTATTTTACACAAGACCAGTTAGATCCAGATCTAAGGAAGGCCATAATTTTAAGTGAGTTCTGGTAATACAGCCAAACCAATTTTGTACACTTGTAACTGATGGTCTCAGTTGCATATTTTGCATAATCTTTTTAAAGAGGTCAACTTTTACATACATAGAGAGAAGCATGAATGGGAGGGAAACACCAGTTGGTGGTCTCCTGCACACCCCCAGCATGTGCTCTGACTGGGCGGGAACAGAATTAGTGTCTCCTCCTTGCATGGAATGGTGCTTAGCCAACCGAGCCACACTGGTCAGGGCGAAGAGGTCCTATTTTTAAGGTTATTTTTGATCAACATTAGGTCATTAGAAATATACATAGATTGGAAATAAGATGGAAGCTTTAATATTTTTTTCTTAAGTATTTATTCAGAGTTGAAAAATATGCATTTCATTTAATTTTTGCTAAAAGATCACTTATTATTTTAGTTGAATAAAAGCCTCCTGATATTGTCACTCAGCTGCCTATCCCCTATTTTATGTATTCTCATGATTCATTTATCAGATTTAAAGTAACATAAATATGTTCCAGATTCTCCTCTAAATTGTACATCTTTTATAAGCACACTGGTGGCCTGGTGCATGACATTTGTGCAAGGCGGGGGGAGGGGGATAGGAGGGGTCCCTTAGCCTAACCTGTGCCCTCTCATTGGAGCGGGCCTAAGCTGGCAGGCAGACATCCCCTGAGGGGTCTTTACTACTGCTGCAGAAGTGGAAGAGGCTCAGGCCACTGCTACTGCCCTTGTCTGCTGTGAGCCTGGCTTCTGCTGAGCAGCACTCCTCCTGACCTCCTATTTGAGTGCACTGACCACCAGGGGGCAGCTCCTGCATTGAGTGTCTGCCCCCTGGTGGCCAGTGCACCTCATAGTGACTGGTCATTCCATCATTAAGTTGATTTGCATATTAGGGTTTTAGTATATGGGAGTCTTAATGACAATATTTTAGCTTCTTTTTTTGTTGTTAATTCCTACAAAGTTGATTAAATTGCATGGTATCCACTTTAAGTATGGGTATAGAACAAAAATATTCCAAATTACCTGTTCTGAAGTATAGAATACCAACTTAGGTCAATTAGGATGGATTCTTCCCTCTGAGATGTTGATAGGATGTGCTTGTTCCATCAAATTAATTATAAATTAATAGTTTCAACCATGAAATGAAATTACAAATGTGACCATGTATAATCAGTGTTCATCTTTTTATCACACTTATTAAGGCATATTGAAAGAACCTATACAATTGAAATTTGACTTTGAAAAAAAAAAAACCTAAAGTGCACAATAGAAATGGAACTAATATTGAATCCTGAACCATTCTTATTCTAGTACAAAAATATTAATCTACAAAAATATAATCTATTTGAAAAAAAGTGTTATGCAGCACTCAGGGATTATTTTGTTAAATGATTGTTCCTATTATATTTAATTATTAATTGAAAATATTTAGGAGAATTGTGTAACCTTTTTATTTTAAAATGTTGTATTTTTTAAATGCAAGGGATTTTTCTCAAATTTTACTCTTAGTTGTCCATGTTTAAATATCTAGGGGCATTTAAACGAAAATGTATAAAAAACAATCCAGTAAAGATGTTTAATTTAGTTCTGAGAGCAATGGAAAGTTCTTAAAGGTTTATCATGAGATTACCGAGTGATAAGATTCATATTCATAAAAGACCATGGGGTTGTACGTGGGGAAAGAGGCTAAAGAGTAAAAGAGAGAGACTGGTAGAAAGGCAGTTTCCCATCCTTTTACAAGAAAGGATGGTGGTATGGACTGGGGTGGTGGCTGTAAGAACTGAGAGAGAGAGGGCTATCAAATATATTTGGAAGTAGAACCAACAGGATTTGCTGATGGGTTTGATGTGGGCCATAAAAGTTAGTGCCATGACTCTCAGGTTTTTGTTTTGCTTTGTGGTTTGATTGAGCATCTGAACGGATAATGGTGTCATTTGTTGAATTCAGAAACCTGGAGGAAGGGCATAACCGGGAGACATCAATAATTCTATTTCTACATATTAAGTGTGAGTTGCTTATTAGGTCAAGCTATGGGATATAAAGGTTTGCAATGGATGGGAAAGATCTAAGCTATGGGTATAAATGTGGTCTTATCAATATCAGAGGGTACTAAATCCACAGGACGAGAAGAACCCACCTATGAAGTGATGGTGAATAAAGAACTTTTGACTCCATCCGGATGTTCTCCTTCATTTGGGACCAAGCGGAGCAGGAGGAGTCTATAAGAAAACCAAAATGTGGGAGCCAGCGAAGTAGGAAGAAAAACTGGAGCATGAAGCATGGTGGGAGGCAAGAGATAAAAGCTTTTCCAAACCTCTGAACCGTACCTTCTATGGGCCAATACTTGAAATTTGCTATGTGGAGTAAAAAAAAGTTTTAAATCAGAAAGAATAGCAAATAATAATTTTGTAAAGGACAAAAAAAAGAAATAATTTGGGTATTTATTAAAAGGACATTTAATCCCTTTACCCATTAACCTGGTATTTTTATTTCCCAGAGGTTGGTTTGGGGGCTCGTGAACCTGAGACCAAGGAGAAGGAAGCTGAGAAAAGCTGTGTCCAGATCTCTCAGCATGCCGGGATCTTGAAGAACAAACTTAGTTCTTTCAGAACTAAGTGCAATGGTCATTTTAGGTCATGACTTGGCCAACACATGCCAAGTTTATTATTCAGAAACATGAGAGACAAACTAAAATTCAAACAAACTAACAATAAAAAAACAACAATAACAAC
This sequence comes from Vespertilio murinus, assembly GCA_963924515.1. NCBI lineage: Eukaryota > Metazoa > Chordata > Mammalia > Chiroptera > Vespertilionidae > Vespertilio > Vespertilio murinus. The sequence continues at coordinate 165,868,680 of OZ004704.1, read as the reverse complement.
AACAAAAAACAGGAAAGTGTGAGGTGAGAGTAGTGTTCCCTGTGTCTACACCACTTCCACCCAATTACCATAGATATTTGCATAAAGCAGCCAGGTAGTAGATACTGTAATGATAAATACAAGTTAAAAGTCAGAGGCTTAATTTTTTTGTTGTTGAACATAAAGAGATTCTTCTATCCTTTTCTTTCCTTTGAGCATTTACTTTAGAAAACATAAATATGAATACTATGTCCTTTCTTTGTATATAAATCCCTTTGAAGACTAAATTGGCATTTTGTCAGCTTTAGGTTCTAGGAATGTCTTTCTCAGGGACCTGGAGCCATGTGCTTGAAATGTATACATCCATCAAGGGAGATAGCACTCCTATCTGTCAGCTTCTGTGGGAGGGTAAAAGCCAAACCTCCTGTGCATCTTGCAAAACTACCTCCTGTCACAGAAGTACGACATTTGGTTTTCCTCTTGAGGAAGGTAATTCAACAGCACAGATGGTCACCCCAATAGCAAAATACAGCTTAGATAAACTGTATGACAAAAGGTGTTGCCAAGACCCCTTACTTGAGGACCAGTTACTGTTTATTTTGAGAACATATACATAATGGGTTAGATCTGCTTGGCTATGTAAAAGGGGAAGATTTCTTTCTGTCTTTGAGAACTTAGTTGGACGTCTATGATGCACATCACATCTCACCTAACTTTGTGGAGATGATTTCTGGGTTGGGAGAAAATTTTGTTTTTAAGTCTATTTCTCCAATAATACCTATTTACCATTTAAATTAACCATCTTCCTTAATAAAAATGTATTTTATTTGTGAAAAGTATTTTCTACCAAGTGATAAAGAAAAAAATAATTTTAAACAAGTTCTTAATTGTTTAATTTCTTAATGTAAGATAGCTACATTATGTACAAGGAAACTTTGTGGATCTTCAATGTATTGATTCTGACCAGATAGTTTTTCTTATTTTTTTCCAAATTAATACATTATGTGACATGGAAAATATATAATGAGATGAATAAAGGCTTTTAAATTTAAAAAAACTTAAATTAAAAAAAAGTCAATGGTATTCAGCTATTGGTCGAAAGGTACTCAGAGTCAGCTGGAAAAATACTATTGCATCTTTAATGAGTTTTGTCTAAATAGTGATAACCAAGAATGTCTTAATTCTTGGGTGAATAATTTGCAATTCTATCTACAGATTGACTCATCATTTTTTTCTTTCACTCGATGTTTTCAGTGTTTTTCTAATTATGTCATGAAAGGAGGCCAAAACACTAAGTTGTGAGTAGTAAATTAAAATGTGTCATTTTCTATGTGTCTATATTATGGAGGAGAACATTTTTTAATAACGTGACAATCTTAGACAAGAGTCAGCAAGAAATGAAATTTTAATTCCAAATCATGTCAAATTCAAACCTTTGCCCATAAGTTATGGTGAAAAATCAGAGAAAATACAAAATAAAAATTATCTCGGTCTTCCATTTGCCCTCCTGGTCCCAAAATGTATCAAGTCAACTTGAATTTGTATTCCAACCATGCATTCATTTTTTAAATCAAGGATGGAGCCCTATTTGAAATATGTATGTGTCCTGAGCTAGAGCCATAATTGCTATGTATTGGTTGCTTAGATTGTTTCATTCTCTGGAACTACAAAAAGCAGTCTCTGAACCCATCTCTATCCACACAACAGTTGCACAGCTCTGCACATTTACATATGTTATATCTATCAATATTTACTAATTAGGAAATAAACAGAATTTAAAAATATTTATTATTTAATTAAAAATAATAAACCATGGCATTTTAACATTAAAAACCTTAGATCTTGAAAATTACCTATATTTTCAAAGCTAGTGAAAATTTTATGGGGTTGTTTCACAATTTTGGGAACCCCTTGATGTCAAAGAAAACTACATTCTCATATCTGCTTCTACATTCAACCTGTTTTAATATACTCTTTGGGTTGAAGTATATAAAGAAAATCTGGCCTCACACAAACATGTAGTTAAGAAAAAAATACCATTTTAATGGCTATTCATACAATTACAGATGTTCTTTAATATTATACCAAAATCCACAGTTGGTAGTGTTTTAGACTACTTCCAATATGAAATATAAAGCCATATCCTATCGTGTTAGTATCCATTGGTCTATCTTATACTTGTAACAAACTGTTTACTCATATATATGATTTCATAATATCATATATTGGTCATTTGTAGAATATGGATTTATGAAGTTATGAAGATGATTCAAATTAATGCATTTTATTTTACAATGAAAACTTTTGTCATATTTGTTATCATGGTCAAAGACCTCATCAGGAAATTATCTAGGTTTTAGGAAGCTGTCAAGTTCATGTGATATGTAACACAAGGTAAAGTCTGATAAAGAACTATAAAAATGCAATGTATCATTTTATTATGCTGAGGTTTACTAATGCTAATCCTAAATGTCAACCTTTTATATTGATAGAAAAAAATAGAAAGATCCTAATATATAACCTAATCTTGAAATAATATATTGTTTCTTACAACCTAATACTTCTTCTGTTATTAATTTAACTATATTATTTATTTCATTTGGCCCTTTTAACTGTAGAAAATAATTTATAATTATAAAGTTATACAGAAGTTTCTCTTCGAAATAAAGTTTAAAGGAATCCACCATAGTTTTCTTCTAATTTCTATGATTTCTTGTACATGGATACCTTTGATTCATTTGGATTTTATTATTATATATGAGAGATTGTGGATCTAATGACCACCAAGATGTCACAATAGCATTTATTTAAAAGCACATCTTTCCCCCAGAAACTTGAGTGGATATATATATATATATATATATATATATATATATATATTTCACTCAAGAGTAGGCCCTCCCCTGGCAGCCCCAGCTTCATTCGGAAGGTTATCCAGACAGTTGTCCTACTGTTCGGTATAATTAGCATGTTAGCTCTTTATTATATAGGACACACACACACACACACACACACACACACACAGTCACACACACCTGAACAGCCAGAGGTAGTTTCACCAACCTGACAATGGATTATGAGAAGTAAATCCTGCCCTATGATATGTATACCTACCTTATCTTAGGACGATGTATGTTAATAAAAAGCAAGGGCTCCTGTGACAAGAGTGAACTTGGTTTCTTTGGCCAAGCTCCTGTGGCCCCCCAAAAGCCTTTCAACATTATGTTTCATCTCTGGACTCTTGATTAATATACACAAAGAACTTTCTTCAGATTCTGAACCCTTCTAGATGCTGGATCAAGAACCCCAGCATTCCACACACACACACTTTGGTCTGTTTCTGGATTTTATGTTTTCTTCATTGGTCTATTATTCCCCAGAATCATAATATTTTGATCATAGAGGCTTTATAATGCATTCTAATTCTTGGTAGGGTTAAGCCCCCTCATCGTTCCATTTTATTTAAAACATAACTTTCATAGATATTCTTGTAATTTTATTTGTTATACAAAGCTTAGAAATAATTTGTCTTGCTCCAGAAATACTTGTGTTATATCAATTGGGATAGCAGTAAATACACTGTTAACTTGGGGGAAGTGATATCTACATGTCATTGACACATCCTGTCCATAAAGAAGGGATGTCTTTAATCTGCTCATGTCCATTGTGTGTCTTTCAAGACTACTGTAAAGTTTTCCCCATGTGGGCTTGGCATATTCTTGTTAGGTTTATTCCTAGGTATATTGGCATCCTTGTTACTATTCTAAAATCCTTTTTAAATTATATCCATTAGGACTATAATTTTGAATATCAAAAGTCATCTATTCCTTTCTCTTGGTAGTAAAATAGTTTTATTTCAGTAAAATAATTTTAATCTTCCCCAGGGCAGATAGATATCCAGGACTGAGTTGACACAAAAGTCTTAATATTGTACTTGCAAGGCAAAATAGACCTTTCTACCTTCTAAGTGAGCTCATCAAGAGACTTTTTAGGTAATTTCTGTGTTAGAGCGACATCTGGTGGCCCACTGTGATACAATAGGTAGAGAAGGGTGATAATTAGGGACTAACTACACAGATGCTTTGTACATATTTGAATGTTAGATGATTTTACTTATAATTAACATTTACACAATCTATGGTAATAATATCTCTAATTAATGAATCTTTATGTAGGAATAGTTTCTCTAAACAATGAAAATTTCCCTTTGAAATAAGAATTTATAAGTTCTAACCATTTTAGATATCCTACTATCTCACAATAAATCCATTTTCTTTATTAACTCCAAACTCACTGTATATAGTTCACAAACATTCTAGAAATCAAGGTAAGCAGGAATAGTTCTGGTGTTGGAGGCAAACTTGAAGTTATGTTCCTGTTCCATCACTGTTCTCTTAAGGAAATTACATAAATTTTCTGAATCTTAAAGAGCAGGGTTTGGAGGAAAATTGAGGGAAAAGTTTTCTGTTTCATATTGAGTTTAGAGAGTATAGGAACATGCATATCAAAAATAAGATACAAGTGGGATAAAAAATTTAGGACAATGGAGGCAGAGGTGATGAACAGAAATGCCAGCCATCCAGGACTCTCTCCCTGATTTAAAAAAATAATCAGGCAGGTGGCATTGCTTACTATGCATAGAATGGGATTTCTATCAGTCAAAAGCAAATCTTTAAAAGGACAAAAAGAATGTAAGCAATGTTTAAATCACCCATCCAAATACCTGCAATGTAGTAGATGTTACAGAAATGTTGGCTCTTTGTTCATATTAACTTCATTTTTTTCTAATAAGTAAAATTTAATTTTGGGAATCATTTGACTTAAGTAGAAAATTCATGTAAAATTAATAAAGACAAATTTTTGATAGTGGACTTTTTGAAGATGGTGGAAGACCTCTGATGAAGAACGTCAATTCTGACTTATCATTATAGGGTGTGTCCACATACTTACACATCGATTAAAGTTTACACTGGAGTAGAGTGAAAGGCTATTGACTTTTGACAGTAGAAATACTGTCAATAATAACACAGACTAAATAAATGCAAAATACATTATTTTATTTTTGAGATGGTCTAGTATTCTAATTTGATTGCAAAATTATGTCTATAATTGTTAAATTACAGTTTATATATGCACTAGCAAAAATAACCTAATTATAAAATGAAGTCTGGCTATTTTATTTTCTATGGATCCTAAGATGCCAGGGTGACACCTGGTGGACAAACAGTGGTAACATGTCTAGCAAGACAAACATGTCTACCTGACTTCTTTAAAAATTGTGAAAATACTACAAATTTCAAAAGGAGGCAGTGCCTCAACTGGGCATAAAACACACCTTAATCCTAAACAGAAACTTTTCAGGGTGGATTCTCATAATTTAATGATTGGTCTGGAGATCCCACAGATACTGCCTATTTCTAGGAAGAGGCATGGCTGTGAAGGAAAACTGTTTGCGTTTTTCAAAGAGAGTATAATCCTATAAATGATCCTGTATCAAATATTTTACTAAACTCACTAATTAATGAGGGAACCGGTAAATTTTTACAACCTGTTCAACGAAGAATTCAGGGAACACATGAATATAGACACATAAGAAATTCTGAAATGAAATGGATCAATAATCAATTCCTTTTCACCAGATAATAGCTAATTTGCATTTTATGGACAAAATGATTTGCATTATTTTTAATTTTATACAACTTATTGAATGGTAAAATAATAAAAAAATATTGAAAGCAGAGGGGGCCCATTTCAAATACTTTAATTTTTCTGATACTCCTCAACCAATCAATGATTACTTATTAAACACCTGTTATACTCAGGGTCAGACTAACTAAAGGGTAAGGAAAGGAAAGCTACATATGCTGAAGGAATTTAAAATAAGCTTGGTAAAATGAGGCCAATGCCTAAAAATGACCTTTTGTAATTTCAACACATCCTTTAGAATTCCTTTCCTACTTCCTTCCATTCATAAGTACGTATGGAGTATATACCTACTTGATATGTGCTAGATATTTTCTAGGCACTTGGTGTTCACTGTGAAAAAGAGACAAGTTGCCTTCCCCTATGGTGTTTTCCTGCTAGTGAGGAATGTAGACAATTAGTAGGCAATAAAAAATACAGGTCGATATTCTTCTTTATACTTTGACACTAATTCATCAAATTTTTCAAAACCAAGAACCTCAGGTTTCATGCCACAGAAGTTTTTCAACAACAGTGTACTTCAGAGCAGTGTAATATGCAGGTTCTAGTGGTATTTGATGGTATTCAAATCTTTTTACTCCACCTTTTGCTTGCCAGATTAATGTAAGCAAGTTACTTAATGAAACTATGCCTCAGTTTACTTTTCTACTTGATGGTTGATGGGGATAGTAGTATCCACCTCCTAAAATTAAAGGGATATTCTAATGTGTCTTATGACAGAGGTGCCTGGTACATAGTGTTTAATAAATGCTATTGTTACTAATAATATTAGCAATGCTATTACAATGTTACTATTGCTATCCTACATAATAAAAATGCAATATGCAAACTGACCGAATGGTGGAATGACCAGTCAATGGGGGTAGGGCTGGCAAGCAGGGGGCGCCAGGCCAGTCAAGGCTCATGCCAGGGGTGGAGGGGCAATCTTGTCACTCCTCTAAAAACCATTGTTCTTTGGTTAAGATGCCATACAAGCCAGAGTTCCACACCACCTCTTTGATTTGTTCACCTCTGAGTTTCTCCCATGTAAATATGAGATATCTTATATCATAAAAGGCCTGTGGTCTTCGGCTGAAACCGGTTCGGCTCAATGGATAGGGTGTCTGCCTGGGGACTGAAAGGTCCCGGGTTGGATTCCGGTCAAGGGCATGTACCTTGGTTGCGGGCACATCCCCAGTAGGAGGTGTGCAAGAGGCAGTTGATCGATGATTCTCTCTCATCGATGTTTCTAACTCTCTATCCGTCTCTCTTCCTCTCTGTAAGAAATCAATAAAATATTTTTTAAAAAAGGCCTGTGGTCGTGATCCCATCATGGCATCATGACCAACTACTAGACTCACCAGGAGTGCATTGATTGGTCCAGCGGTGGCTGCAGTGGACGGGACTTCTAGGTCCCATGGAGGCTGCGCTGGGCGGGGTTTCTGGAATGTCACAGGACACCTGCAGTGTCCGCAGAGCTTGTGAGGCTTCACAAGGTGGTGGACATGACCCTGATGGTAGGTTAGGCCGCAGGGACCCTATACACGCACAATTTCATGTGCTGGGCCACTAGTATGTTGATAAACTTGTTTGCTTTGCTCTTGTCAAAAATTTTTCTTGTATAATCCCAGTGGATAATCTAAGATGAGTAGAGGAAAAGTTCTTACTCCCTTATTTCATTTAAGTTTTCAGAATATTGGTGATAGAGCTGTTCATATATTCTTTTATTTCCTACTCAATATACATATCAGTAGATACCTCCTCTTTCATTATTGATATTGACAATTTGCATCTTTTCTCATTTTTGTTATTGATCTTTTCAAAGTATAAGCTTTTGGTTTGGTTAATGTGATCTATTAAGTTACTCTTTTCGATTTATTTGATTGCTGCTTTAATTTTAATTTTTCTTCTACTTGGATAGGTTTATATTACTCTTTTTTTCTATACTTAACGTGGAAGCTTAACTTGATTTTATACCTATCACATTCAGTGCTATAAATTTTTCTCTAAGCACTGCTTTCACTGAATCCCATAGTTTTTTCCAAGTTTTGTTTTCATTTAGTTTAAAATATTCTAATATCTCTAAAAACTTCTTTGATGCATGTTTTATTTACTTAAATATGTGTTGTTTAAATCTATAGCTGTATTTTTTTCAATTGATGAGTTTTATTCCACTGTGGTCTAAACATAATTTGGATGATTCCTATTATTTTAAAATGTTAGGTGTTATCTGTCCGAGAAAATAGCCTATTATTGTAAATATTCCATGTGAGTATGAAAATAACATATATAATGCTGTTGCTAGAGGAAGTATTTTATAAATGTCAATTAGCTGATGTCACTGTTTTATTGAGCTATATCCTTACTGATTTTTTCTACTGTATTTATCAATCACTGAAAAAAGGGGTGTTGACGTTTACAATCATAGTTATGGATTTGTCTATATTTCCTTGTAGTTCTATCAGGTTTTAAAAAATATATATTTTATTGATATTTTACAGAGAGGAAGGGAGAGAGATAGAGAGCTAGAAATGTCGATGAGAGAGAAACATCGACCGGCTGCCTCCTGCACACCTCCCACTGGGGACGTGCCTGCAACCAATGTACATGCCCTTGACCGAAATCGAACCTGGGACCCCTCAGTCCCCAGACCAACGCTCTACCACTGAGCCAAACCGGTTTCGGCTCTATCAGGTTTTGCCTTATATATTTTGATGCTCTGTTGTTAGATGCAAACATTTAAAGTATTGTTATGTCTTCTTAGAGAACTGACCAATTTATCTTTATGAAACACTCTTTTTATCCCTGATAATTTTCCTTTTTTCCTGAGTCTGCTTTGTCTATCACAAGACTAGGAGTGATGATTTCCCAGCTCTTTATGAGTCAGAACTGAAACCCAAAATCTTACATATCATTTAATCTATACATTTCCCCTCACTGTTTCTCTTCCCTCATGATTTCTTTGTTGAAGTAGATTCTGATAGTCTAATCTTTGCTGATTGCCTGTTTTATGAGGACTTTTCACATATTCTTCTGTTTCCTATATCCTCTGGAAAGCTAAAAGCTTGATCAGATGCAGCTGAGATTTATGACATGACCATTTTATAAGGGCGTTGTATAGTTCCATTAGGAGACACATAATGTCTAGTCCTTTCTCATATTGTGTGGGTGACATTAACAATGGGCAATGGGCTTGCTGTTGTCAGCCTGATCCACCATTATAAAGCTCCCCATCAGCAGTTCACCTAATGGCTTTAATAGCCGTTGATGATCATGGCCTAAATCCATTATTTCATTAGGAGTTCAATGGTGATATTCTAATTCTACTATTGCTTCAATATTTATTCACTTTTAAAGGATCTTTCCAAAATTAACCATTTGGCATCCTTAAATACTACTTGTACAAGAAAATGTGATGTAAATGCTAAACTCTATCCCCTCACTTACAAGTTTTCAGAATAAAGTGTTGATTCCACAGTGTCTTCAAAAGGCTACCAAATGAGAGTTTTTGTATGTAGTATTAAAAACTAGTGGATTTTAACATATTGGATTAATCTCAATCCATTATCATTATTCACCTTCCCTCTTTTTACTAATATTATCCCTTCTTTGGTAAGTGCACTCAACTTCAAATTGGCTCTGGTGTCCATTTGACATGAATCCAGCTGTCTCTAATAGTTCTTTATTTTGTTTTTCAGTATAAGGTGTTTCAGACACATTTTCATGCCTTTCCTGGTCCAGAATTGGTTTTAGCCATTTCTCCAAGGATCCCTACACTTTTAATGCAAGCCACACATACAAAATAGTTTGAAATATCAGTGGTGATAAACTGCAATTTGCTAATATTTTATACTATTCTATTGGTTCTTGGCCCTTAACTGTATGTAGAATATTTTTCAGGACAACACATATCATTACTACAGATAATTCAGTAAAACAAAGTTAATGTCTCAATTACCTACTTGCTTTAAATAACATTTCATACAACAGTATTCTAGTGCGCCACAATAATATTTATTGATCTCTGGACACTAACCTGGTATTCCTCCTTTTTGGCTACATTGATTTGGATGCTATTGTTTGTACTTCTGCATTATGGGCTCTCTGGCCTATTTCAACTATCATCATCCTTTGTAACTCCATCCCCTTTCTCCTGACACAGTTAGATCTTATTCCCAACTCAATTTCACCCAAATACCCAACACTCATCCTAGACATCTGGTCAATGGATGCATGGAACTTTCACTATTTATTAATTTCCTTATCCCACTTATCTTCTATTACTGCTCCATAAAGGAGGGCACATGGTCTGCTCTAAGTGTGTACACGGCAATAATTTTCCTCCCTTTACCCTACAATTTTATTTGACCTCTTCAGCAGTTCTTTTCAAACTATATTCCACATAGAAATCCCCTGTGGTCTTATTAAGATGCAATTCTGGCTCAGTAGGTATGAGGTAAGGGCCAAGGTTCCACATTCTAACAAGCTCTCACTGTACAAATGCTATTGGCCCTAGTCCACAATCTGAGAAGCAAGGCTCTGCTAAGCTGGGGTTATATGCCCCTGTGAGGAGATATTTTAAACACACACCTTTCTCTGTTTCCCTCTATTCTTATGCTTGATGCTCATCCTCCTCACTTCATCTAAAACAAAAGATTTACAAAACACCAGCTTGGATGACTGATACACTACCACCTTTTTGACAGTGAGAAATCTGTTACATCATGTAGTAATTTTAAAAGATGTTTCAGATTATTTGGCATTTTCTGTTTTCAAAAAGGTAAGTCTAAGACCCCTTACCTTGAAAACAGATCAGCCTTAGAAATTTGACTCTAAAGAACTCCAGAGGAAATGATTCTGAGTGACTTCCATGTCTAAGGTCTTAAAGGGAACGCAAGTTCTGCTTGCTGCTCTTTAGACCATGTACCGGTTCTGTTTATTAATATTTTTTATTCCTGTGTCTTTTCTTGTAAGCAGGTTAAGATTCTTTTCGAAAATAGAGAAGGTATAAATAAGCAATAATTTTATTGTTTCTCAATCATTTGCCTCTATATTCTCATGTCTTCTTATTTTAATTCTTTTGGGTTGTCTCAAAAAATTTAATGTCCTATTTCTTTTTCCTTCTCCAGTATTTTTATTACCATCACCTGACTTGTTGGCATCTCTTTTAAATAAGTACAAAGTTTTATCTTGAGAAAACCTTTACCTTTTTACTACTGCCATGGTTATAACTTTTTTCAAAGTTGATTTTCTGAAGAATGTTTCACTATTTTATTGAGGCTGAAACTGAGTTTTCACAATGCAAAGTTGAACAGCTCCTCCAAATTAAACCTGTGAGTATGGTTGGTGCTTTTATTTCATCTGGAAGACTATCAATAGAATTCTACTACTATTACACAAAAATATTCCTTGATCAGACTGGAAAACCACTCTTTAATTATTGCATGTATTGTCTCTAGTGAACTCTTTTTGACAATCCTTTAGCAATTTGTAAAATCACATTATTTTTCAAAACACTGTAATCACATCTCCAACATTCACTCAGACAGAAAACACTAGGCATGTAGAATATTTTTCAGGATAACACATATCATTACTACAGATAATTCAGTAAAACAAAGTTAATGTCTCAATTACCTACTTGTTTTAAATAACATTTCATACAATAGTATTCTAGTACGCCACAATAATATTTATTGATCTATGGACACTAACTTGGTATTCTTCACCATTTGGTCCAGTAGGTTATCTTAGCAAAAGAAAATCTTGGTAATGATAGGAAAAGTGGTATTTTTCATTAATATTTGCACTGTGTGTATAATTATGTGATAAATATTTCCTCTTTGACTTTGGCCTTAAGTCCTCTAATGTATCCTCCTTATTTACCTTGATGTTATCTGTCCCCAAAACTGATGAGCACTGATTAGAGTATTTTGTGGGGGACAGAGGCCTGCCTCTGGATGTAGAAGGGAGGACAGGATCTGTGTCAGAGATACTCCAGGGTCAGAAATATGTCAACCACATCTATGGGAGTGGATGTGATGAATTTCAACAGGAACGTTAGCCTACATGGTCTGCATCTAATGAGAGTTGCCCAATGAACCCCTAATTTTTAGAAGCTGATTATTTATTCAAAACTCTATTTTTTTTAAATTACCAGCTCTCTTCTTAAAATTATTCAATGGTTACTTATTTCCCTCAAAATAAACCTAAGCTCTATGCCCCGGATGAATAAGACCTGTCCTTCCAATCTCATCCTTGCTTCTTGATTCCTTCTGTCCCCATTTCTCAACTGACAGACAAGCTTATCTATGCTTCTGCCAAACTAAACTATTTGCTTGTCCACAATTGTGACACATTTACTTGTGTGACCCAAGCTTTGCAGACACGGTTCTTTTTATCTAGATTTCCATCTTCTATTCTTCTTACCCAACCACCTTCTTATGAACAGTTGTCTGACTATCACCTGCTACTCTTCAATTCTCAACTGGGATATCAAACCTCCTAAAGGCCTTTCTGACTACCCATGTTGGGGTTAAGTGCCCTTTCTCTACAGTCATATAGCCTCCTATCATATCATTGTGATTACTATATTGGAGCCACCTTCTCACATGTCTGAGGGAGGGATTACGCTTTTTCCTGTTAACATTATATCTCCAGCACCTGAAGAACCTAACACAATGCCTGTCACATGATATACTTGGAACGTATGTTATATGTTGAATGAGAACTGTACACTCATTCCTTTCAATACTTCAAAAGAGTAGGTTTTGTTTTCTAAAGCAGTCAAAAGTAAGAAGACAAAGCAAATGATCAAGGTTAATTAAGTACCTCCCCTCCCTTAAACATCACAACTACAGAATGAGACACTTTCTTGTATCACTAAAAGCACACCCAGAGAAGAATTTAGAGTGTGAGAAAATATCTTAGAAGAAGGAAAATATCATACCTTAAAGAAACATTTGAATGGGATAATTTCCCTTTGGCTGTGTAAGGAGAAGCTATGTAGAAAAGTGGTTTTAATTTTAGAAATTCTGGAACAAAATCCCAAGTTGTCTCCAGGTCTGGCACTGGCCAGGCATACAACTTTGGGGAAGAGACTCTGCCTTGTGTTTCCTCTCCCTTGGAAAGAGAATGGCCTGGCAGTGCTGCTTATCAGGGCACTGCTACACAGTGGGCATGTGGGATCCCAGCATTAAATGCCAGGAGCAAACCCAGGCATTGTCACCACCAAAAATGCCCTCAGTAGAGAACTACTTGCCTGATGATTGTTCCTGCCTTTATTGCTCTGGCATCGTACAAAAGAAGCAGAGGCCTCTTAACTTGACTAGATTGTTACAACCATCACTTTTGTTTCCATGAGGGATCTTGGGAGGTTCATTCATTTGGGTTCCTTTTCTGAATGTGAATTTTTCTCATTATTCAGTCCCTGCTAGGATATCTGAAATGTCATCAACAGAATCTTAATCTGGATTAAAACACTGATATATTTTCAGCCCAGGCTAGTATGGCTCAGTTGGTTGGGTGTTGCCCCATGTACCAAAAGGTTGCTGTTTCAATTCCAAGTCAGGGATTGGGGCACCTACCTGGGTTGCAGACTTCATCCCTGGTAGTGGGTAAGAGGCAGCCATTTGATATTTCACTCCCACATTGATGTTCTTCTCTCTAAAACTCAATAAAATACTTAAAAAAAATAAAACGGTAATATTTTAGGATTCTTGCACAAGACTTAGATCTCTAAGAGACTCAAACTAATGTCTTTGGTTGATATCTGGAAATGAGTAGGAAAGAAAGGGCTAATCAATGAGGAAAAAATAGCCTAAAATTAAGAAGAACATGATAAGGTTTTGGGAATTAGAATATCTGCCTCTAAGGAAGAGATGTAAATGTATTAAGGACAGTGATCAATTAATGCACCAGCTATTGATAACTTGATCCACTATTAAGGGATAAAGAAAATTTCAATACATCTGGCTTTTCCTATGACACTAAATGGGGAACCTACTAGTATATATATAAAAGCCAAGCAACCAGGACAACTGGAATGACTAGTCACTATGGTGCCGACTGCAGCTGACCAACCAGCCTGATGGTGGTGGGGCCGGCTGGCCAACCTCCCTTGACCCCTCCTCAAAGCCACCCTCACCCTTAATCACCCCCCATCCTGATCGGGGGTGGGGCTAGTGGCTAACTTCCTGCAGCCCCTCCCCGCAACCCCCATCAGCTCTGATTGGGGTGGTTCAGCCAGACCCCACCCATGCATGAATTCATGTACTGGGCCTCTAGTAAATAAGAATGATGAAATTAAAGAGAAAGAACATTAGTAGGGGAATACAAAAGAAGCATTGGAACCAAGAGGTTGATTGGAGAGAAATTCTTCTTAGACTTTCAGACTATCAGTTTGAAAGGATGTGTCTTCATTTATAAGACAGAAGTAAGGTCTTATAGACTGTCCATTGCTTTTTTTTCACCAGCACCTAAAATGTAATAGATGTTTACTAAATATTTGTTGAGTCAATAATAAGAGCCAGCACATTTATTAATTATTAGTAGCCTTGTGCATGAATCCATGCATGAGTAGCTTACTGCCTCTTGCCTCAGCTGGCCACCCACCAACTGCCCAACTGCTGCTAGTAGCTTTCTACTGCTCATAGCTCACTGTCACACCCTCCTGGAGCTCTCTGGCCACTGGCCCGCCCATTGGCCCACCCTCTTGTATCTCCCCACCACTTGTAGATTGGTCATGACATTATGGCTTAATAGATAATTAGCATATTTCTCTCTTATTATATAGGATTGTATTAAATATTCAACAAAATGGGATAACCCATCAATACCATTGGCCTATCAGCATGGATTAATGAGATAAATTGGGTCCCGGTGGGTGCCTTCTCTGATGAAATGGGAGTTAGAGGAGGGGAAATTAGGAACAGTGTTTTCTCAAGGAGTTAACATTGAAGTGACAGCCATAATAATTAAACTGTCTGGAAGATCTCAATAAGACTGTGCCAACTTCTCTCGCTTGACAAGTTTGTCAACAGCCAGGCCTGTATATAAATCATCACCGGCAGTGTCACTGCGGTAACCAAGGAGAAGTGAGCTTCTCATTATTGTTATCTCAGGAGCCCTACATTGGTCCCAGTGATATATTTTAATAGAAGTGAAGACCTTTAAATCAATGGACTCAGAATAAACTTTAGAGTTAGGCATCCACAGGTTAAACCCCAGAGGACAGTAGTTTGAGGACCCAGAGAACATGAAAAGAGTGAACAAGTGAGAACTGATATGGATTTTTTCTGAGAATGGAAGGTTGAGAATTGAAGGAAGTTTATAGTACCCATGGAATGAGCTGGATTTAGTTAAATGGACCAATATATAGGTGATAACCCAAAGAAAATAAAAACTCCTTCAGATGACAATTAGAGTTCACCTCAAAATGGCATCATGTAGTCAAGAACAATGCCAAGCCACAAGCAAATAATTTATATGTCATGTTCTTGGTTAATGGTTTACCTTCTCCTTTCATTGTATCAGTTAAAATAATATGTATGAAAGTTTGTTGAAGAAGCACTATCTAAATGCCAGGCATTGTTGCTGTTATAAATTGAAGTTCAGTCCTAGTTTGTGAATTGATTTTTCTCAGAATAATATATATATATAGTACTAAGATGCTTATTATAGACTACTCTGTTCCTTGATCCTTTCTGGGATATTAATATAATTAAGTTATGGGATTAACCTTCCTTTCATGTCAGAGAGTGCTGAAATCTATGGGACAGTTTTTCTTCTGGAAACTTCTATTTGCTGATGATTAAGTTCACAATGTCACAATCATTTATATAGACAGCTGAGCAAAATTCACAAGGAGACTGAAAAATCCAAACTGTATCTGGGTCATTCCATAACATTGTCTCAGATAATTACTCTTCTTCTTGCATGAGGCAGTTAGAACATGAAAAATAACTTGGTTTGGTCACTGTTATAGCAATAACTTCAAATTGCTTCAATAGCTACCATTTCTAAGACTCAGAATTCTACCATAAAAATACGTTTTCTTGTCTTTTATAATTTTGTTTTCACTGTAGGCATTAAAAAAAAACCTTGAAGAAGTATATTTGACCTTGAAGTCAAGTGCAAGAAAAATAACCTGTCTAACTGTTACTTTTCATCTAAAATATTATATTTTAGGGGTTGCTCAATGGTACTGCTATAATCAAGAATCTGCCATCATTTTTTAAGCTCCTAGTTTCACAGACATAACTTCTTTAAAAGTCACCCAAAGATCTTCAATCTCACTGTCAGTTCAGGAAAGAACACACGCACACACACACACGGTTATTCAATTTTAAATTTTCAACCTGTTTACCCAAATGTGTGTTTATAAAATCATTAAATTATTGATTTAAGTAATAAGCAAGAAGTTACTAGTATGATCTAAATATTCACAAAGATGGTGGGGGGTGGATAGTGGGAAGATCACTGGGCTGAAGGTTAATATTTGAGCCCACCTCTGTCATAAAAAAATGCACAACCTTTAGTAAATCCCTTAACTGCCTTATTTTCCCCCAGAAACATAAGATAATGGAGGGTTTTTTCACTCAAACTCCATGTACTCTTTAGGTCAACTGTTTGAATCTGTTTCTAAACTCTATTATATTTCACTGATCTATATGTCTGTTCTTTCACTACTGCAACTGAAATGTAGTGTGTTATTTTATATTTAAGTCAGAGAATGTAAGCCCTCCAAATCTGTTCTTTTTCAAAATTGTTGATTATTCTAGTTTCTTCGCTTTTTCATATAATTTTAGAATCAGTTTGTCAATTTGTATACAATTTTCTTATGGAATTTTGATTGAGATGCACCAATTTTATACATTGCTTTGGGGAACACTTTTAAACTATTGAGTCTTCCCCTTAGTGTATGTGGATATAGCAGAGTTTGTATGAATAAAATGGAAGTTACAATGTCACTTTAGGATGTAGATGTGACTCTTCATCATTCCTATCTCATCATATTTGTTAGAAGCTAGTTACTAAGTATAGCCCACACTCAAAGGGAGGGAAATTAGACTCCACCAAAGGGAAGAATATCATAGAATTTTTGGAGTTGTTAAAACATCACAAGTTATTTTCCCCCTACAAATGACCAAATTGATTTCTTTATGCATTATTTCTACTCATTTTTTTGAATTAAAATATGCCAGAGAATCTAATCCAATTGAAAGTTAAATTACCACACACCTCCAAGGATATTTATTTTATCTGGTAAAAATCTTTCAGAGCTTAAAAATGAGAGAGGGTTGTCCTGGATAGCATCTTAATACCAAAGAAAGACATTTCAATTATAAATGAAACTTGTCCATTTGTTCAAATGCCCAATCCTACCCCTACCATGTAGAGATTAATAGACATTATTATATCACTGCCTAGCTATCTCTGTTGATGTGGAGGGAGAAAATAAAGGAGGCATTTTTGTAATTTTCTGAGAGCACAGAGTATTCTAGAAACACAAACAGTCTTCAGTGGCCAAAGGGATAGTACAAATGGTGAAGACTACAAAGAGAGGTAAGGCCTTTACTATATCAATCCAATTTTAAAAAATAATGGCAACCACAATGCCAGGCTAGTCAAGTAAAAACCTACAAGCGCCTAGTTTGGCTCTCAGCTGCAGCCTTGCTCTTCTGTTGAAGTCTAAAAGGTCTGACTTGCTTCTTTTTTTTTAATTTTGCTTCAGAATTTATTATTTTGGGAGCCAAAAAAGATGTTGGCCTATCTAATGCAACTTCTCCATTTTACATATAGGAATCTATATATATATATGGCTAATATGCAAGGTGTCCCCTCAGGAGTTCAACCAGGAGACAGGGAGTTAGATTGCTGGATATGATGTGCTCTGACCAGCAGGGGGCAGCATGGAGTGAAGGAAGTCCCTGGCTGGCCACAGGAAGGCCCAGATCTGCCCTGACCACTGGCCAGGCCTAGGGACTCTACTCATGCACTCGTGTACCTGGCCTCTAGTGAGGGAATAAAAAGGGGGGAATTTGAAAGGTCTGTGAGTAGCTGTTATAGTTATATTAGTGTGATGTTTGATAATGTTATAGTTAGACTAGTGCTATGTTTGACTGATTTATATTTTAAGGATTTAAAATAGTGTGAGAGCCGAAACCGGTTTGGTTCCGTGGTAGAGCGTTGGTCTGCGGACTGAGGGGTCCCGGGTTCGATTCCGGACAGGGGCATGTACATTGGTTGCAGGCACATCCCCGGTGGGGGGGTGTGCAGGAGGCAGCTGGTCCATGTTTCTCTCTCATCGACATTTCTAGCTTTCTATCTCTCTCTCTTCCTCTCTGTAAAATATCAATAAAATATATTTTTTAAAAATAAAATAAAATAGTGTAAGAATAATTATTTGTGTGATTTAAAATAGGAGTGAAAGCATTTACTTTTATGAGTGACTTATAGTTTAAGGGTGAATTGTATTTCTGATCTTATTCTGATTTTATTTTAAGTAAAAGAAATTATTTGAAGTGTGTTTTAGGCTTAGTATAAGTAACTCCATTTAGTGTGACTTGAATCCATTTTGTAAAACTTGAGTTTTAAGAGTGGCTTTGAGCCCCTAACTGTGTAAACGTCCTGACATGTGCTTATCTGGAATGATGTAACTGTGTGGACGCCCTAACAAGTGTTTGTAAAGTTGGAAACTGAGGCAAAAGGTACCTGGAGAGCACCCGATAACACACACTGAAGACCCATTGGTTGCCCAGAAGGAACAGGGAGCTGCCCAGAACTGGCCATAAAAGAAGGGACCTAGAGGCACTGCTCAGAGACCACGAAGGGGCCCTCCACCCAATGTGATCTCTCCACTCCCTTCTTCCTGTTAGAAATATTGCATGAAACTCTGCCTCAGTGACCTGTCACTCTGCTGGTGAGCCAAACCTCTGAGGCCTCTTTCCTGACCCAGATGCTGCAGCAGCGTGTTCCTGCCCAGTGTGTGTGTCTGTCAGCGGGGATCTCCAGGTGACCTGCCTAGGCTTCTGGAAACCACCAGGACTCTGGTAAATAAACCTTGGGATTCATGCACTCTAACTCTTGTTTCTGTGTTTAGTTTATGCTCTGTCAATTTTAGTTAAGTACTGTGGGCAACCCGTCTAAGTCCAGTTCTCTGGCTGAGGGACCCCAGTCACCTGTGCATACGTTCCCACCTGAGGGTGAGTTGGAACAGTAGCTTATCACAGATAAACAAATAAGTTTTATCAGTAAGTATTATAAAAGTCGTTTCATTTGCAGTAAACCATTTTCTGAACACAAAGGGGTTTCCAGGATTACAAGGTCTGAGTAAAGTTGAACATTGTTAGGAACCACACTCCTATACAGATCAAGTGATCAATATTATATAACTTTCTTCACCCAAATAGGTTTTAAAATATTTTTTTTTTTACAATTTGGTAGGCCCTAAAAATATCTAGTTCTTTGACCTAAGACTCAGAGAGATTGAAGACCTTTAAGATCACAGAGCTAGTTACTGCAGGGCTCAGAGGAGAGGAACCCAGTCCCAGGTTTTTACTGCACCGGCACCTCTGGGAAAATGAAGACGACTCTGCTCAGAGGTAGGATGAGGAGGAGATGGAAATTACCAACTGTGAGATAAGATCCTGCAGACTTATAAGGTAAAGATAAGTGAGGGCATTTCCTTAAAGAACTGGGCCTGGGGTGCTTTAATAGTCTGTTACATGAATGCCATCATTTAACAACATTTATTAAGCATTTGTGGTAGGCAGTTAGAGAGACATAAGCAGAGCAAGGAAGATGGGCTAGAGATTCTCCAGGTCGGAAAGCCCCAGGTGACTAGCAAAGGACAATTGTAGGGTGGGACCTAGCTCCCAGGGTGACTTTTCCTTCCTGAGCATGAGGCCAATCTGGAGGTTTGGATCCCCTGGCCTTTCCTCTCCAGAGATAACACCTGGTCTCAGTTGTATTTCAGCTCCGGACCCAGAAGAGCAACAAAACCAGCCAAAGCTGACCATAGGACCAGCTCATTGAATAATGACCCCCTTATTATTGGCGCCCGCCAATCAGAGGCCACACCCTGAAAAAACACACCTGGAAAATGGCTGAGTATTCTATTGAGATCTTTTCCTGGAGCCTCCCCTAAAATCTCCACCTTTAAAGCCCTTAGGACATCATAAACAGACAGTTGACCCTCAGAAGAAAGGCAAGGGAGGGTGGATGGGAAGAGATCAACCAATGAACTCGTGTGCATTTATGCATAACCTCTGGACACAAACTATAGGGTGAGGAGGGTCTGGGGGGAGGGGGAAGGGATAGGAGCAGTGGGAAGAGGTTAATGTGACACTTTCAACAATAAAGAAGAGGACCCAGCAGAGCTCCCCCTCCCAGAGCGCACTGGCCAGGTGCCTTTCCCTCCCCCCACCCCATTCCAGGTGCATTCCCATTACCTTCCTCACTCCCATGCTCCTAAGGTTGGTCCTTGGCCTCATGTCCATAACTCCTTTCCTCAGCCCATTTCTTCTAAGAATTACTTCTTCTATGCCTGCGATTTATCAACTCAATGTTCTCTTACAGTTAGGTCTGTCCTCGCCAGAATCTGAATTCTTTCCTAGCCAGAACCAAGTAGCCAGGTTGCTGATCCCATGTTTGATCTGACCCCACCTGTCAGACACTTGGTGCCAGCCCTGCTGCCTCAAACACCTTTACTATGTGACTCAGCTCACAGGCAGGGAAGCCCAGCAACAAACAATGTCAATTATCCGTGACTAGTGTTACCTATGGGCAGAGGAAGTGAGGAAATCCTGAGGGTGAACCACAGGATCACCTAAGCCAGGGGAAAGTGACATTCCAGATGGACCAATGATTAGAACTTTGGGAAGGGGCCAGGAGTGTCCTAGTCTGAGGGATTTCACACAGGAAGTTCCACGATGCGTGAAGTTTGACCTCAGAGCCGACCTAACACTTGTACCTGACCAAATGCCCTCAGTATTGGGAAAGCCAGATACCAGTGGACAGGGAGTGGTTAAAATCTCTCCCCACCTGCTTCAGGAACCCAAGACTCAACTGCCCAGAGGGTTTGAAGGGTCAATTAAAATAACTGTGAAACCTGCAGAAAAAACAATCTGCCCCTCCCATTTTTCTAAACCACCCCTCAGTTCTGGTCCTTGGGCCACTCCTAGGTTAGTTAGGTCTCAGGTTTCCCTCTAGAGTTTTCTGCCCATTCTAGATACCTGGAATCTCACTCCGCCCTGCAGGAGGAGGATGCAGTTTTGAGGGGCGTTCCTCTCCTGCCTTATGGAAATTCTTGGGGGTCCCAGGCCTTGCTAATGCCCAGGGCGAGTCCCTGCCACCTCACCTGGCCTACCTTGAATTTCCAATTAGCGCCAGTTCTCTCCTGCCCTGGAAGGACGGGCACCTCCAGGCTGTGGGAGGGCCAGTTCCAGCCGCCGAGGCCCGGGGAGAGCTGGAGGGAGGGAGCGGCGGGACCGCAGGGCGGGGCTCGGGGAGCCCGGGCTGGCAGGAGAAGTGGGGGGTGTTGGAGGTAGGGGTGGGGCAGGGCTGGGGAGGGGCGGGCCGGTGGGGAAAGGGGCGTGGCCTGGCCGAGGCCTCACGGTCCCGCTGTCCGGCTGCCCAGCCCTCGGACCCCCAGGCTGCCGGGCGGCTGCTCCATCTCAGGGAGCCTCAGGTGAGTTCCCCCGCCCCAGCTCGGCTCCGGCTTCGGATCCCAGGCGGGGCGCCTCCGGGTGCCAGGGGTGCAACCGCTCCGCTCCGCTCCCTCAGCCCTCGGGCGGGAAGGAAGGTGAGCGCTCGCAGCAGCGGGTCCATCCTCTTCGGCTCCAAGTTTCCGCACGTGGGAAAGTCCGGATGTGGCCGCAGTGGAGACCCAGGCCGCGCATCTGTCAGGCCGGCCCGTGTGTGTGTGTGTGTGTGTGTGTGTGTGTGTGTGTGTGTGGTGGGGGTGAAGATGGGGGGACCGGGAGTTGGCAAGGGGTTCGGTGTTCCCGCCTGTAGCCCTGGGAGGAGCTGCTTCCAGAGACTTGTAGAGACCCGCCTGTTTCCTCGGACAGTTCCCTGAGACTCGGGAGTCGGACTGCTAGGGAATCTGCGTCCTTTAATTCCAAATTGATGTCCGTAGCCAGGAACACCCCATGGTGGGCCTGAGCCAGAGCAGGGGTGACAGCCTCCGGGGCAGTCGGGGAGCCGGCCTGGCCCAAACCTGCCCCAGCGCACCGCGGCTGAGCCAGCAACAGCCAGGGCAGACACAGGAGTTTGGTGAAGCTGGACAAAGAGGAGGGAAATAAAGTGTGTGTGTGTGTGTGTGTGTGTGTGAGAGAGAGAGAGAGAGAGAGAGAGATGTCTGCACTGATGAAAATCTGGAAAAGGTGAAATGCTAGGAACACTGCCTTCTCGATGGGCGCTTTCTTATTGCTCCCTCATTCATTAGAGCATGTTTCGGTACTTACCTAAACCTTTAACCAAGGGGTAAGGAGAAAGCTGCTGTACACCAACCTTAACTTTTTCTTCCTCCCTCTTCCAGTTTTATACTAAGTGACTGCAAGGTCACCTACTGGAGAGTAGGTCACCTGTTGGGAATGTTTTTACTTAAAGAGAGGGTTCCTCCCCCTCCCCCTTCCTCCCACCCCACTGTGCAGGGGGCAGCTCCTCTCCACCTGGGGAAAGGAATGCAACCACTATTGCCACGCAAATACTTGTGGTTAATTTGGTCTCCTGATTTGTTCCCTAGCCTTCCTTTATTTAGTTCCTTCATCATTAAAATGTACTAATCGTGTTTTCTGTAAAGAAAGCCAAGGGATGGAGGAGAAGAGGAAACTGCCCATGAAGTGGTCTAGTAAAGTGATTATTTGTTTAAACTGCAAAAGTTGGAACTCCATTGAATTCCAATATTTTTACCTTTTGGAGGAAAGATGTTTTAAAATTAATTATAATATTAACAAAATATTAACAAAGCATGGATTGTTGCCCAGCTGGTATGGCTCAGTGGTTGAGTACCAACTTATGAGCCAGGAGGTCAGGGTTCTATTCTGGTCAGGGCACATCCCTGCAGGGGGCAGCCAATCAGTGATTCTCTCTCATCATTGGTGTTTCTTTCTCTCTCTCTCCCTCAACCTTCCTCTCTGAGATCAATTATATATATATATATATATATATATATATATATATATATATATACATATTAGAAAAACAAAACAAAAAAATTCACTGTTAAGCCTCTCCCTGTGTGTGAAATCTACCCCATGGAGTGAATACCTTAGAAACATGAGGTTCTGGTTAACATGGGGTAAACTGTAATAGAAGTGTATTTAAGTTATAAAGGACTTTAATGGAACCTTGATGATAATGATATTAGGAATATTTTAAAGTTTCAAGATTTCTACACTCAGTTAGATGTTTTTGTGGTTTTAAAATTCACCTATTCTTTCTGGTATTTAATAATGTTATAACAGCTGAAACCAGTTTGGCTCAGTGTAGAGCTGCGGACTGAAAGGTCCTGGGTTCGATTCCGGTCAAGGGCATGTACATTGGTTGCGGGCACATCCCCGGTGGGGGGTGTGCAGGAGGCAGCTGGTCGATGTTTCTCTCTCATCGACGTTTCTAGCTCTCTATCTCTCTTCCTTCCTCTCTGTAAAATATCAAAAATATATATTAAAAAATAATGTTATAACATGTGGCATCTTTTATTAATAATTCCGTCAGTGTATTATAAAGGGCATCTCTCTGGAGCCCTGTTTTGAATGAATAGTTTTTTTGTTTTGTTTTTTCCCCGAGTGAATTGGCAATGATTTTAGGTTTAGTTCTGTTTTAGACTGAATCAGAGGCAGGAGAGGAGGTGAGGGTCAGGAAGAAGAGAGGCTGTGTACTGAGTTCTAGTTCCAGATCAGCTTTGAAGTTTTGGCAAGGTCCCAAGTTTATTTTGGGAAACTTGTATAAGCCATTTTTTTTTCTTCAGAAATAAGGAGGTTCTTGTTGTTCTTACTGATAGAGCCTCCCTTCCTCCAGTTACTAAAAGGACATTCATATATCTTTGAACTCTTCTATAAAAATCAAATCCTTATTTCTAGAGGTAGGTATCACTGCTCTAGTGAAGTCTCTTCTAGAGTTTCCAGAAAGTGTCCTAACTCGCTGGGCACTGCCCCAACCCCACCTCAGTAAGCAGTGTGGTGCCGTGGTTAAGAGCATAAGTTCTGAGATTGATGGATCTCTCCATGTTCCAGCTCTGATCTTTGGCAAGCTACACATAATCTGCAATCTCATTTTCCAGTTTAGAATAAACATAATAATATTCACTAGGGCCATGAAGGTCAAGCAAAGCAATGCACATAATGTAAGTAGCACAGTGTCTATAACTTCACAAATGGTACAAAGCAAAATTCAAATGAGTGTATGTGAAGATCTGATTGGTTTTATTGGGAGATTCATGAATGGGTCAGCATCCCATCTACCAACTAGGAGTACTTTTAAAGGTTCTCAAAAGGGAAGGTCTTTATGGGAAGAAGGGTAAGGGGGGTTATTCACAAAAGAAAAAAGGGAATACTCTTGGGCCAGGACAAGGTGTCTTGGGGAAGGTTTTTTATCAGGAAAATTGACTCTATCCAAGTGGCAGGAGGTGGGGGAATGGAGAGGGCCCATGTAACAGATTACCTCATTGATGTTGACCAGAAAATTCCAGACTGATTAATATTATGTGTCTGGGAGTCTTGAAACTTCAATTAGATTAGGTATTAAATTTAAGTTTGGTATTTGAGCTTTTCAGCAAGACTGACACCATTTTGGGCCTGTGGTTTTCTCTTTAAGAATTGTTTGTTTTCCACACTGACCTTTCCCCTCTTTTACTTTAACAAGATGACAATTAACCTGAAAAGAAGTCAAGTTCTATGTAAGCAAGTACAGGATGAGGAAGTTGTAATTAATCAACCTCATGGTTAATTGACTGTATGTTTCCCCTGAGTCAGCAGTGGGTTGTGAAGGCCCAGCAAGATTGTGGCTGCTTTAGTAGAAATTGGAATGCACTTCTATAACTAAGGATATTTTTTTCTACAATTGCCTTTTTCTTTGTGTGCAGACTATAGAGCTATACTCAAGATGGTCATTTACACACACACACACCTGTCTCAGGGAAGAAAGGAGAGGCAACTCTTAAAAAAAAAAAAAATATATATATATATATATATATATATTATTGGTTTTTCACAGAGAGGAAAGAAGAGGAATAGAGAGTTAGACACATCAATGAGAGAGAAACATCGACCAGCTGCCTCCTATACACCTCACACCGGGGACGTGCCCGCAACCAAGGTACATGCCCTTGACCGCAATCGAACCTGGGACCTTTCAGTCCATAGACTGACACTCTATCCACTGAGCCAAACCGGTTCTGGTGAGAGGCAACTCTTGGAGCCCTATCATATTTATTCATAACTGAAACCCTTTGACTTTCCCCTCAGCATTTTTTCACCTTCTGATATATGTTAAACTACCTGAGGGTAGAATGCAAAGGAAAAAGGGACATGTTCCTGCCCTCTAAGCATTCATAGTATATAGTTCAGGTAGCAGACAGGAATAATTAAAGCAGTGATAAAAGCTCTGATAAGGGGAGTAATAGGAAAGGTGAGAGTTGAAAAGTTCTAAATATCAACCAGGGGAGGCTCACAGTGTCCTGTGAAAGGGACCGGACTGAGGCAGGTCTGCCTTTGCATGGTCTGGAATAAACCACTTGCTTTTTAAAAAAGTTTTTATTTATTTATTTTTATAGAGAGAGTAAAGAAAAGAGAAAGAGAGACCAATTTGTTATTCCACTTATTTGTGCATTTATTTTTTAAATTTTGTAGGTGCCTTGACTAGATATCAAATCCGAAACCTTGGCATATTTAGAAGATGCTCTAATCCAGTGGTCAGCAAGGTCATTAATCAACAGAGCCAAATATCAACAGTACAAAGATTGAAATTTCTTTTGAGGGCCACATTTTTTAAACTTAAACTTCTAATGCCACTTCTTCAAATACACTTGCCCAGGCTATGGTATTTTGTGGAAGAGCCATACTCAAGAGGTCAAAGAGCCGCAGGTGGCTGGAGAGCCGCAGTTTGCCAACCTATGCTCTAACAATTGAGTGACTTGGCCAGGGCAAAACCACTTGCTTCTAAGTGTCCATGGTTAGGGAAGATAAGACTTTGCAATTTATTAGCTGGCTGTAAATTCCTCAGTCTTGTTTGCCACCTGTCTCAGTTTCCCCATTTCACTTGCTAAGGAATTTTTCTAGCTTACTGTCCTGCCTCAAAAGGAGTTAAAGTTTAGTTTCAGTTTAAAAGATTCTTTTACCAAACTGAACCTGGTGAAATTAATTGGTAGTTGCAAAAAGACCACTCTGAGAAGATTTCATGAGAATGACGTTACTATACTGCAAGCCTGCAGACAAGGTGTGTGTGTGTGTGTGTGTGTGTGTGTGTGTGTGTGTGTGTGTGTGTGTTTGAGCAAAAGGGAGAGCAATAGCCTTTCCCAAACTGATTTTCCCCTGAACAAAGGATGAGATTTATTTTGATTCAGGGAAATTCATGCATAAACATTGAGCTTTCTCATCACATGCACAGGTGTGAACATTCTCACAGATGCTCAGTTAGAAAGCATGCCTATACATACATCACATGTTTAGCTATAGCCAAGAAATAATTTCCTTACTTTGCTTCTGACTTTTCTCTATAAAATCTCTCCCTGAGCTCATCCTATTGGTGCTGCTCCCCTAACCTCTTACAATTTGGTGCTGCCTGATTCAAATCTATTTTTGCTCAAATAAAATCTTTTAACAGTTTATTATCACTCTCTGACTTGAAGATATAATGGCTGGGTGGTTTCAAGCCTATGAAAATAAAAAATTCCATTTGTAGAGACCTGGTTAGAGATTTAAGCTTACCTTAAGCATATATACATATATATATATATATATATATATATATATATATATATATATATCAATAAAATATCTTTTTATTGATATTTTACAGAGAGGAAGAGAGAGAGAGAGAGCGCTAGAAATGTCCATGAGAGAGAAACATCAACCAGCCGCCTCTTGCACACCCCCTACTGGAGATGTGCCCACAACAAATTTACATGCCCTTGACCTGAATCGAACCCGGGACCTTTCAGTCCGAAGACCAATGCTCTACCACTGAGCCAAACTGTTTTCGGCACCTTAAGCATTTTTAAACGTGAATGTAAATTACCAGCTGAATATTACATTTATTAAAGTCTTCCCTGAGAAGTCCATTTTGTTCCTCTCCCTGGCCAGGGTTAAGTGCAGCCTCCCATGAGTGCTCCATATACCTTGTAGGAATCAGGCCCCTGCCATTTTCACTGTGTGGTGATGGGGACTGGAGCCTTCCTCTCAGTCTCAAGCGGTGACCAGAGTTAGGCACATAGTTGGTGCTTTGTAAATACTTGTTAAGCAAATTAACTACTATATTTGGAACCACTATTGAAACAAATTTACTTATTTTTTGTAACGCATTTTATAATTTTCTCTTTAAAGATGTTTTTATTGATTTTAGAGATAGAAGAAGGGAGATGGATAGAGAGCTAGAAACATCAAGGAAGGGAGAGGGATAGAGAGTTAGAAACATCAATGAGAAACATCATTGATTGGCTGCCTCCTTCTCCTGAGAATTGAGCCTGGGCACATCCCCTGCCTGAGAAGGAAACCTGGGACCTCCTGGTTATGGGTCAACAGCACTCAACTTCTGGACGATACCAGCTGGGCCTCTTTTCTCTTGTAGATGTGAAAAACTGTGCTAATTCTAGATGCTTGCTTTGAAAAATACAGTGTATTCAATTACACTCACTATTTAGAATCTGAAAGTAACAATAAGTTTTAGTAGCATTATATATACTTTCATTTTAGTGAAGAGAAACAGTGATTGTGATTTTTAATATCCCATCAGGTCACAGGAGCACAAGGATATTTATTTCTCCTCTTCTGAGGCACTGGTAGGTGAGCATTTGAAGCATCTTTTTATGTGCATTTTGATTTCCTATTGAACAATAAATACAGAAAGAGTGATTTTTTGCTGTTGGTTTTCTTTGTTTTGTCTTATTGTTGTTGTTGCTGTTTTTTAAGTTAGGTCACAGATGTAAACCAAGTCGGAGAAACTCTCTTGAATAGCTAATATCGGTCTGCTGAAGGAGAAAATTATTTTCTGCCCTCCGTGTTCATGTGTATAGAACATATGTTCTGAGTAGCTGCTATTTTCGCTGCCTCTTTTTCCAGTTGAAGTGCAACATAAACTATTTTAATTAATATTGTGTCACCAAAAGGGATTGAAATAGCCAATTGAATTCTACCAAGATAGGGTCTTTTGATGAAAACATATCTTTATTGATTGTGGATGAAGAAAATCATTCTTAAAATGAAATCCAGAGAAAAATCATATCCCTCAGAGAAAATTTCTGAGTGGCAGGCTGAGATTAACATCATAAAATTGAATTTGTGCTGCAAGCCCTTGATGTAATCAGCAGCTGGGAGATGGCGTTGCCCTCGCTGTGCTCCCTCTGATTGTGGTGAATTATTGTGTGGAATGAAATAAGTGTTTCTGGCGCCCCTCCTCCAAGAAACACAAACCAGGCATTACTAGCTAGTTTCTTGCTAGTTAAAATGGCTTGGATCTTTTCCAGGCCTTTTCAGTCTTACATATACCTGTAAACTATGGGCGTTGGGTATTTATTTATGTCCCAGGGAATTCCTTTATGTCGCTGGATAGTGACTTCTTTGGCCAGTAGGAACCAAGCAGAGCAGAGCAGAGATGAGAGAGGCCCCCCCCCCCCCCCCCCCCGCTCTTGCCAGGAACTTTCCCCTCCTCTAGAATTAGCAGAGGCCGGAGTATTAGAAAGTGCTACATTTGCCCGCTTTCTGTTGGCCTATAGGTCCAGTCAAGCTCTTCTCTGTCTCCCTTGGCTGCCTCTGTGATATTCAGTGCATTAAATCATCACAATTTGGAGATTCAGATTTGTCCTGTGAGTCTTGTCCCATGGCACCGGTGTTACTATGGGCTTTGTTGTTGCTTTATGCCCCGATGCTTTGAAAACACTCTTGCCCATGCATGCACTTCTACACCTGTAATGAATAGGTCTTGCAGATTAAGTAGAAAAAAAATCCACTTATACATTTACCCTCAGAGTAAAGAGTGACTTGGCATCTTAACCACCACTGTGGTTGAAACAAAGTTGCGTTGGTTTTGTTTTTACTTTGAAAAATAGGTGGGCTGTCCTGTCTACAAACAGGAACTCTAAGCTATGACAGGCACTAGTGTCATTATTGAGTGAATTCATTCACTCTCAACCCCTTTGAGAACGAGGATGGTCCCTAAAGTCAGACAGAACTAGGATGCTATCAAAGCCAAAAAATTTAGTTTTGCCAAGCATGTTTTCTCAATAACACTGATGGTGGGTGTGCAGTGAAGTGATGTAATGCATGGAAAAACTCCCGTTACATCTGGAATACCCATGATTCTAGTTACCATTCAGGGAAAAAACACTTGATGAATTGAATTTATAACACTGTGTCTTAGGACTAAGAAAAAGGGGAAAGGACAATTAAGGCAGAAAGTGGGGATGTGTTCTGGAATAGGGAAAGTGGGAGGACCCAAGACTAGGAAATCAATTATAAAGCAGTGAGGTTAGGAGGGTATCAAAAGGAGATAGGATTTGCCTTTGGTCATGATAGAAAATCACAAAGATGAGAAGGATGGTTGCACCACCCATGTCTTAAATGAATGTTAGAGTGGACTGGAAGTCCCAGAACATATCTTTTTAAAATTGAATATTCCAGTAAGGCTAAAGTTTCATTGGATTCTAACCTTCTGGTCCTATTCTTCCCTCTACTACTCTTTCTAAACTACCACGAAAGCCTGCATCCATGGCCTTCTCCATGTAAATCTATTTTAATCAAGCTTCTTTGAGGATCCTGGAGTAGGAGAGGGTGGGATTGTTGGCAGAGGACCAGTGTTTTCTGTCCAATCAGAAAGCACCAGCATCAGGGGTGTTAGGAAGGCTTCTCCAAATAGGACTGTCTAAATAAATCCATATTCCTGCCTGTGGGTGTTCCTTCCATGTTTATTCTGGGAGGAAGGGAGAATTGTCATGATGGCTGTGGACTGACTTCCAATGTCGGCTTTTGTTGAAGTTCTGAGAAGGGATGTAGATGTCAGAGCCAAGGAAGGAGACAGTGGCCCATGCAAAAATACAGAATATTTGTAAGAGAGAAACATCGTTGTAAGGGATACACCATCAGTAACATTGGGAATAAGGTGAGCTCTGCCCTTGTTCTTTAATAATACTCACTCAGACCACTCTGTATCATTTATTTATGTAGTTATGAATTGACTTATATGTTCTGAATTCCTAGAGGTTAGAAACCATGTTTTAAAACATTATTTCACCTTTCAATTACTAGGGCTTTTAATAATAACCTGTTGAATTATTAAATGAATATGTTCCTTTCACAGGGAACCTATAATGTGGATAGAAAGGAGATTTATTCCTTTAAGCCAGGGAGTCAACATGGTTGGGTCCTTGTGAGAGCTCTGAGGAGGAACCTGTTCGCTGCCTGCCCCCTAGTTTCTGGTGTTTTGCTGGCAATATTTTGGCATTACGTGGCTTCTAAAGTATCATCTCATCTCAGCCTTTATCTTCATGTGGCTCTCTCCCTATGTGTCTCTTTCTCCAAATATCCCTGCTTGATATGGATGCCAGTCATATTGGATGAAGGGCCACCTTAATTCAGCATGGCCTCATCTTTAATTAATTATATTTACAATGACCTAATTTCAAAATAAAGTCACATTTTGAAATTCTGGGGCTTAGGACTTCAACATATTAGTTTTGGAGAGGGCTCAATCCAACCGAGACAGATGGGAAAGTGGTAGACTTTGCTGTACATTACCAAATTGACACCTCTATAATTCTATCTTCATCTCCCCTGCTTAATTTGCTAGCAAATAGAATCTTCTATAAATTATGAATTATAAAATGAAGCATTATAAATGACAAGATTCCATTTGTTGTACTGCTGTTTACTTAGCAGGATTTATACACAGATTTTGAGATTTAAAAATGCCTGCCAATAACAGCAGCTAACTTTATTGAATTCTCACTCTCTAAAAATTTATCTAGATTGTCCCGCTTTCATATCAACCCTATTAGATTGATATTGTTGTTTACTTATATTTTATTGAGGATAAACTAGTGTGCTGTTGTAAAGTAGGCTACCTACCCAAGGACATAGAGTAGTAGAGTTGGCATTCCAATCCAGGTTGATGACCTCTTGGGCCTCACCACTGGGCATATCCTTTCTTCTTAGTCTTAACTATAGCCGGATAAGATTGATATTATCCTTATTTGATGGATGGATAAAATAAAGTTTAACTTAACTAGGAACTTGTTGGGTCACAAACCGACAAGTATATAACATTTAATTTTATCTCTCTTGGGGAAGTTTTCCTTGTTCAATTTCAAACTCGACCTGTGTTTTCTCCCCAAACACTCTTGCATTTAGTTTACTGATCATACATGTGTGACTCAGGACATGCCTGTCTCCTTAGATGCCAGTGAGCTCCTTGAGGTTTGTGATGGTCTTTAACTTTCAGGTGCACATCCCTAGAATTTTGCATAGTCTCTGGCACATAGTCAATACTCAACAAATATTTGTCAACTAATTGTCTAGAAGTAAAGGCAAAGAAGCCAAGGAAAAGGGAGACCAGTTGAAGATACAAGAAAGGGTTAATACATGGAGTAACCGAAGTGACAGAAGATGAAATTTGGAGTAAAGAGAAAAATGATATCATGAAAGATGGGTATGTCTATCTTAGAAAACTAGGCTTAAAATAAGGAAAAGGTACAGAATATTGAAATGATGAAAGGAAGTTCATTAATTTCTAAGTGCTGGATTTTCTTGGTTAATTGAAAGGAAGAATCTTCAACTAAGAGTGCTTTGGGGCAAGGAATTGTTTGTTTAAATATTAGAGGGAAATAATTCACTCTGGGAATAGATTAGAGATATGTTTCCCAATATGATTTTAGGTAGTTTATCACAAGTAAGATAAATACTTATACAGTGGTTATTTTAATGTATATTTTGAGAAAATCTAGCCAGCACATTATATTCATTGGTTTTGTGGATAGTAATGATTAAAATAATTTTAAAGAGACTCTTAGCTATCTTAACTTATTCTTAAATAAGTTAATACTTAAAATAAAGTGAGTTAATTTGAAGTAATGTTAGGCAAATAGTTTTACAGATTATGCTTAAATACAGCAACAAAAAATGACTCAGGGCTGGAAATATGCTTACAGAATTCACACAAAAATGTTTTTTATCTAATAGTATGAATACTTAGTTAAATGAATCATAAGATGCCAAAACCGGTTTGGCTCAGTGGATAGAACATTGGTCTGCAGACTGAATGGTCCCAGGTTCGAATCTGGTCAAGGGCATGTACATTGGTTGCGGGCACATCCCAGGTAGGGGGTGTGCAGGAGGCAGTTGGTCAATGTTTCTCTCTCATCGATGTTTCTAGCTTCCTATCCCTCTCCCTTCCTCTCTATAAAAATCAATAAAATATATTAAACAAAATGAATCATAAGATGACTCAATACTTAAATACTTTGAGGTCAGGAACTATGCTTTTCTGTACTTTGTGTTCTTTTTAGCCCAACCCACCCCTTCAATACAATTAGTTTCAACAAATATTTGTTGGATTTATTTAAAAATGGACTAGAATAGTGGTGTTTTTGGACATAGTAAATGCCTTTAAGTTAATAAAAAAGAGATTTTGTAAAATTCAGCATGTTTCATGTAGAATACACTTAAACATATTCACTTCTTAAAGCCTACAACTAAGATTTTAGAAATAGATTGGAAATCCATGAAGTTGTTCAGTGACAAATAAAGGAGCCACCCAGAAAGAAATGAACCATCCTCATTTTTCTTTACCTACCCTAATGCTGTCTCTTTAACAATGACTGTCAATGAAACACACCTGGTATTAGTTTAGTTGAGTGACCTCTGTTGAACTACAGCTTAATGAGCAAGGAGGTGAAATTTGAAGGTAACCCAGTACTTTGTGAAAATCCCTCACAAGCCTGGGCGTTGCTGAGAACCGTGATGGAAATTTCACCTCTATAGTGAAAGGGACTGTGACTTCTTTTGCTTTATACACGTTCCAGATCATGGGTGTTTTGAGTTCAGGATTAATTTGCATATCTGTTTAATTCTTTCCTTGCTCTCTGGGTCATTTTACCTACCAATGTATTTTACTACCTAAAATACATTACTTTCTAGCGATTCTTAAGTACCAGTTAATTAAATCACTCAGTGACATTTTTGGAGGCATGTGGCATTGATACTGGCTAAGGGTTAATTCTGAGCTAGTCATGCTCCATTGGGCAGACCAGGTGGAATTTTATGTGTTATTCAAATATGCCTTGGGCAGCCTTTGGCTTTGTAGAAACCTTGTAGTGTTTATTTATGTTTGTTCTTACTTTTTCTAAGGAGTAATCTGATTACAGCCTGTCTTTTGCTTCCAGAGCATCTGCAGACAGCTTTTGGGGGATAGGGCTTCCTTCTCCTGAGATCCCATCCAGCTGTGCTTGGAACCCTAGGCTGCTTGCTTCATAGTCCCCGGTAGTTAAAGTCGCCCTCACTCTGCCTTCTCTTCTACCCAGATACTTTCTCTCCAGCTTACTTTACTCCTCTTTGCCCTCCCAATTTATTAACACTTAGACTAGCTAGCTCTGTGACATTATCCAAACTTCGGTCTCCAGTCTCTCCATTTATGTTTTCAACTTTATTGAGGGGGTAATTTTAACTTTATTAAGGTGTGATAATAAAAGACTTCCATTTAAAGTGTACATTTTGATGAATTT
The DNA here is from genome assembly GCA_963924515.1 of Vespertilio murinus. Classification (NCBI taxonomy): domain Eukaryota; kingdom Metazoa; phylum Chordata; class Mammalia; order Chiroptera; family Vespertilionidae; genus Vespertilio; species Vespertilio murinus. Next base: position 165,835,088 of record OZ004704.1, on the reverse strand, counting down.
CAACACTCCAAACTCTTGTAACCTAAACTCTACATTTAGAAACAAAACTCTCTCTGGCCTCTGGATGACCAAGTTATCTTTGATGAAGCCAGGAACATGAAGTAATTTGTTTCCCTTACAACATCCGGGTCTGAGTTTTGAAGAAGGAGCTGGGATTTCTCTCTAATTTCAGAGAGGTCACACAACTCCTAAGTAGCAGACCTGAGAATTTAACACAGATCTTATTTCCAAGCTTATATTATTAACTGCTAGGTTATTTGTACTTTCCTCACAGTTCAGGAAGTTATTGTTATGCCTGGTAACTGAGGTCTTCACCCATTGTATTTTTTTGTTTGGCAGTCTGCAGTCTAGGGGGTTGAAATTTGTGTCTTTGAGGCTGGCGAGGCAGAGACTCAATGTCTGGGTGTGTCCCTGAAGAAAGCTATTTGTAACCAGGCAAACAATTCCAATGCCCAGTAGACACCAGCCACAAAACCACATTTGCATCATACTCAGCATTCTGTGAGTCTCACCTAAGTCAGAGAGATGAAAACAAATTGTTACAGGGAAGAAGATGAGGGTGAGAAGCAGGATAAGACTGTAATTAATGCTGCACCGCCTTTTCTTGCACTTGCCAGAGATTGTATGTATGGAAAAAGGCTAGAGAGTGTTAGCCCAGGTTTCTAAAAGGTAATGGTGGCTATATTGGAGCTTGATGAATAAGAAGTTTTATTGTTGCTGTTTTGCTTGACTTTTTGTCTTTTGTTCATTATATTTAAAAATTTGTAAGTAAGTACCATAAAAACAAGGGGTTTTGCTTAGCAGAGCACTAACACTGTCTGGTGGGGAAGTCTGGTTTGACTTTGTCATAGTGCATTGGGGAGAGTTCTGAGTGGTCTATTAGTAAACAGCCTAGTTCTGGTTCTTGCTCAGCTGCTCTCTTCCTGGGTTACTTTGGCCAAGGCTCCAACTGTCCCAGCCTTCATTCGCTAATTTGCAGGAGAGGAGGGGATGATAGTGATCTCCAAGTCTGGATTTGGGCCAGTGGCCCTAGGATGTCTATTGGATACCTAGCTCAATTTGGATTTCAGATAAACAAAATATAAAATTTTGTCAGCATGTCCCATATAATAGGCAATAGTTTATGCATGTGTGTGTACACATGCCCCAAATATTTCTTAGGACAGACCTATTCTAAACATTATTTACTAAATCTGGAAGCAGTTAATGGCTATTTTTAGTTGCCAGTATGTTTTTTTTCCCCAACCATATGATAGTTTGGACTCTCTATAGCTTTACATCATTTATGTTCCTAGACAAGTTTTACTTAATTCAGTGTGTCCCACTCTTTTCCACATCAAAACATAAATATAGAAAAGGACTGTCTTTGTACACCCCTGGGTTGAGGGTGTCTATTTCTCTTAGCCTTTATATCAACTATTTATGATCCAGTATGTGCCATGGCATATCTTGGGGGGCTCTGATTTATTTAATTTACATCATAGGTTATAGGAAGAAAGGACAGCTGTTGAAATCCTATTTTCAGTAAAAATGAAAGCAGTATGTATTTAAGGTGTTCCTTCAATCTATAAGGTACATTCCTTTGATAAAAATCCTTATATAAAACATCAGGCTGTAACTAGTACTTTAAAAATCAATACTAAAATGAGGAAAACCATAATGATTTCATCGAATATGGCTTTTTCTAGAAGGAAAAATATCACACATTTATGGATTTTGAATGACTAAAAATCATTCAAATAACGATTGGCAAGTAACAGCATGAAACCTCTTATTTAGAAAAAAATATATGGAGAATATAAAATGAATGTTTGACTTCATTAGCCGTAATATGGAATCTAAGCATTATGGTACATGGCACAAACAGTACTGGTCTTATTTGATATGTACCTTAATTTCTATCTATATTTAAATACTAGGGACCAAGTGCACAAAATTTGTGCATTGGGGGATGGGGGTCCCTCAGCTCAACCTGCCACCTCTCACATACTGGGAGCCCTCAGGGATGTCCTACTGATAGCTTAGGCCCATTCCCCTAAGCCCCAGTCCTGCCTCCCTTTGTTGGAGGCAACCAGCTTGATCAGGGGAAGGCACCAGCCCCATCATCCCGCTGCTGTAGACACTGCCAGTCACCACAGCCACTGAGGTGTTAATCAACATGGACTCCAGTCCTTTCACCAAGAAAAAATGACAACTTTCTTTAGGCATTTTCAAGGTGTATCTTTCATAGGGTATGCATTTCTCTCTTTTTTTTTTTTCTTACCTGAGGATATGTTTCATTGACTTAGAGAATGTGGAAGAGAAAGGGAAAGACAGAGAGCAACATCAAAGTGAGAGGAACACTTTGATTGGTTGCCTCCTGCATGAGTCCTGATCTGGGCCCCAGCTAGGGAGGAGCCTGCAACCTAGGTACATGCCCTTGATCAGAATCAACCCAGACCCTGCTGTCTGCAGGCTGAGGCATTACCCACTGAGCCAAACCGGCTAGGGCAGGATATGACATTTCTTAGTCCCCTAGCAGAGGACCTTCTATTTTTTCCTCCAGAAGTGTGGTGGAAAAATCCTAGATCACCTTTTTGGATTCTTATTACCCAAGTTACTAAGAATATTACCAGTGGCATACAGGAAGCTTAGTCAATGTGCATTCAGAAAAGGCGGTTCCTCTATAGTTCATACCAATCTCGGGTTGGGCGAAGCTTTAGGCCTGGGCAGGGCCCTTCCAGCTCCCTCTGATCACTGACTCCACCCCTGCCCTGGCCTGCCCAGGCCCAAAGCCTCTAGGGCAGGAGTGGAGCCCCAGCTCCCTGCATTTGATCACATGGGGTTCGCTCCTTTTCACTGTGATCGATCACAGGGGTCCGCTCCTGTTCCCTGCCCAGACGTTATCTCACAGTGACCTGGGTGCCAAAATGTTCCTGGGACACAGACACTGGGCACCTATGTATGCAAATTAACCACCATCAATTTTGGGTTATCCATTGAGCCAAACCAGCTAGATGGAGTTTGTTTGTTTGTTTGTTTGTTTGTTTGTTTAATGCCAATTTCCCCCTCCAATGTGTGTTTATTTTAAATTGCCATTAAATGGACCAGATTTAAAAAAATTATTTAAGGGCCTATAAACACATCCAGAGCATTGCACTATATACTACTATAAACATACTGTTCATAATCTTCTTTTAGATATTGCAAAGTATTATTCAGGTCCCCATTTTAGGATACAATAATTAGAAATTCAGGGCTGTGATAGAGGTTTATAATCTTTTCCCAAAGGTTTAACAACTTATCTGAATGCATAATTATTTGAAATGGGACAGTATACTTCTGTTAGGTGAACAACTTATCTGCTAAATGTCAGAGTTTCCCTCTAACTAGAGACTTTACAGTAGACTGCCTTTCCCTTTGAGATTTATTTTTGACTAGAGGCCCAGTGCATACAATTTGTGCATGGGAAGGGATGTCCCTCAGCCCAGCCTGCACCCTCTTCAATCCTGGATCCCTTGGGGGATGTCTGACTGCCGGACTGGCAGTTGGACATCCCTTTCACAATATGGGACCACTGGCTCCTAACTGCTCACCTGCCTGCCTGTCTGATTGCCCCCTTACTGCTCCCTGCCAGCCTGATGGCCCCCAACTGCCCTCCCCTGCTCTCCTGATTGCCCACAACTGCCCTTCCTTGCTGGGGCCTAATCACCCCCAACTGCCCTTTCATGGCATTACATCCCTCTTCCTCACGAGATGGCAGAGACACTGGGACCAGCCTCCTCTGTGCCATGTAGAGCCACGAGACCCCCCCCCCCCGCCTCACCTTGTGGAGTGGACAGCCATCTTGTGACTACGTGAGGTTGTGACGCCACTTTGGCTATTATCAGTATAAATTAGAGATTTCTGGGGGGAATTGTCCAGGGTCTCAGAACACATGAATTTACTCTCTCTCTCTCTCCTATTGTTAGCAAGGCACTATATTTCTGGGGTGATTTTTGAAATTTTGGTGCAAAAAAATAAGAGAGAGAAAGAGAGCCTTTTAAAAAGTGACTTTGAAGATGTGCATCCTTTTAATCAATTACTCATTCTCATTGTACAGTTTGCTTAGCATCTCAGAGTCTCAAATGATCTTAATAGTTATCTAGACAACATTTCTCATTGTCAGCTTTCTTATAAATTATGGGGATTAGATTAATGATCTCCAAGGCCGCTTTTTGCCCTGAGTACTAGATTATGCATGCAAGGTATAATGATGGCACACTATGTATATTATACCCATGTGCTTTGACTTACATTATGAATATATTCCTCATAAGAGTGCTGAGATATAGACAACACAGGTGAAAGTAACCTCATTTTGCTACATATTACTTGTATAATCTAGATATAAAGGTCACAAGGGTAATAGCCACCCTACGGCAGGTATCTGAATTCCACATCTGTTTCCACTACATTTAGCAATTCCAGATTGTTCAGGATCAGTCTGGTTGAGACATGATTTCTTGTGGCTTTGGTCATGGTGTTTTTGTTTTCTGATTTGTGTATTAAGAATCCTGCGACTATCAATGGTTTTAATCTATGAAATATTTTGAATTGTTTGATTTTCTAAACTCCAAATGCCTTGTATTTTTTTAGGTATTTATACACTTGTCCATCCATTTTTTCATGGGTGGATACTTTATCAGATGGGGGTTTTCATATTATAATGTATATTTTCATTCATTTGTTCAGCAAATAGTTACTCAATACCTGCCTGTCCTAAACCCTCTCTATGTCCCCAGAATATAGCAGTGGGCAAGTCAAAAAGAAGTCCCTGTCTTTGGAGGAGAATTTAAAATCTATTGAATTTGAAATGAATTTCATATGAATCAGAATGAAGCAAAAGTGTAATGGCAAAGAAGTTTGCTTTGAGTAACTGTTGCTATTATTCCAAGGTATAGAAGCTAGAATTAAAACGGTAGTAATTTACTGAGTACATTCTGTGTTCTACATTGTATGCATGTTCTCATTCCATCCTCACAGTACCCCCCTGTTTAGTATAGTTATTATTATCATGTTACAGATGAGAACAATGAAGCTCAAAGGCTTAATTGTGAAAACATTTAAAACTCACAGACAAGTAGTAAGGATAATATACAAATCTATTTTCATGAAAACTATTTGATAGGAATTTGCCTAAGTATTACCTCCCCCTGCCATCTTTTCAGAATACTTTAGTATATGAAACAAGGTTATTAACCCTTGCAATCACAATAAATCCTTCAAAACTAGGAAGCTAATATTGATATACTAGAGGCTCGGTGCACGAATTTGTGCACCAGTGGGGGTCCCTTGGTTTGGCCTGTGGGATTGGGCCAAAACAAACTCTGCAACATCCCCCTAGGGGTCCCAGATTGTGAGAGGTCAAAGTCCAGGCCAAGGGACCCCACTGGTTCATGATCAGGACTGGAGAGAGACGTGGGAAGTTGGCCAGCTAGGAAGGGGCTGTGAGAGAGCTCCAGAGTGTGTCCGGCCCATCTCACTCAGTCTAGGACCCCAGAAGCAAGGTAACTTACCAGTCAGAACGTCTTCCCCCTGGTGGTCCGTGCACATCATAGCAACAGGTTGACCAGCTCACTGTCTGCCCCCTGATGGTCAGTGCCCATCATAGTGAGTGGTTGGGCGGCCTTTGCATATCAGCATATTATGCTTTGATTGGTTGAACAGCCGACCAGACACTTAGCATATTAGGTTTTTATTATATAGGATTACTATCATTAATCATTAGACCTTATTCAAGTTTGCCAGTTATTACAATGAGTCTCTTAGAGCTAATGCATCCAGTCTATAACAAGGTTTTTGCAGTTAGTTCATGTAATTTAGTCTCCTTTGGTTGGGACAGTTTCTTATTCTTTTTTTGACTTTCATGATCTTGACATGTTTGAATATTACAGACCTATTATTTTGTAGAGTCTTTCAATTTGTCTTTGTCGTGATAAGATTCAGGTTGTGCATCTTTGGTAGGAATATCACAGAATTGATACGTGTTCTTCTCATTACATTCTTCCTTCTCATTGCATGTTGTCCAGTGACACAGGAGTTTGTTTTTGTCCCATCACTGAAGTTGTTTACTTTCATTATGTGATTAAGGTGGCGACTGCTAGGTTCTTCCTTTATATAGTATTAATTCTCTGTGTTTAAAGCAGAAGAGGTTCAAGTTGGGATTATAGTGTTATTGAAACCAGAACTCAGAACTCCTGGGTTAGTTTAGTACTAGGATTAACGTGTGATCCTGATAGACTGAACTGCAATGCTGAGAACATTTCCTATAAGCAAATCTTGTTTGCATGGTGCTTAGGTACTGTACTAAGATTAGTACAGATCTATTATAGGTTACATACTCTTGTATGCTGGCCTAAGAAGTGAGCCGTGAGAAATTAGTTACTAAATCCCAAATAAATGAACTACAAATAAAATTTTGAAGGCAACTGATTTGTGAGCTAAACACTACCTGTATTGATTTTATGTTCATGGTGTCAATGAGTATTCAAGGTTATGTGCCTGTGTGTTTATCTGTGTAACTGAACATTCTAAATAACATATGCCTCAGGTTTTTAAATTTTATATTGGTTCTTACCTTTGTAATGCTTTAGTACCAGAGGTCTGACAGGACAGGTCTTCATTTTTTTTTTTAATTTCTCAAACCAAATGTGGAAAGTAAAGTTGGTATCTTCCTCCTTTCTTATATTTGATATTTTTGTTGAGAGAAAAATATACGCTGAGTGCCCAGATCTATGAATGCATAATAATCTGACCACTCAGAGTGTGTGTGTGTGTGTGTGTGTGTGTGTGTGTGTGTGTGTGTATTAGAGGCCTGGTGCATGAATTCATACATGGGTGGGGTCCAGCCAGCCTGGCCAGGTGGAGGAGACATGGATGGTTGGCTGGCCTGCCTGCTGGTTGAACTCCTGGTGGAGGAGACAATTTTCATATTAGCCTTTTATTATATAGGATATACACTGATGGCCAGATTATTATGTGCTCAGTGTATATTACTAAGTCACAGGAGAAAACTCATTAATTTATTCTGACAACTTAAAGCATTGTTCACTCCCAAATTATTTGTATTTCTGAAAAGTATGCCTATTTGAGGAGAAAGTTTTATTTATTTATTTTTAAAATATATTTTATTGATTTTTTTACAGAGAGGAAGACAGAGGGATAGAGAGTTAGAAACATCGATGAGAGAGAATCATAGATCAGCTGCCTCTTGCACACCCCCTACTGGGTATGTGCCCGCAACCAAGGTACATGCCCTTGGCCAGAATCAAACCCAGGACCTTTCAGTATGCAGGCTGATGCTCTGTCCACTGAGCCAAACCGGTTTCAGTAGAGAAGAAACTTTTAACTCAATGTTTCACAAAATGTAATGTGCGTATCACTAGATGATTTTTCAGATCATTTTGGGTGGTACACAGTTTAAAATGATAATTATGTATTCATTTTAACATTTGTCACTAACAATTTTATGAAAATTGCTATTTAAAAAGATTACCAAATACAACATTTAGTCAAATAAAAATTAATTATTAAAATAGTATAGATGAAACATGAATATGATGGAAATCATGACAGTCCTATATCAATCTTTGATGACTAGGAAACACTGGTTTTATGGAAAATATTTACTTTTTAATAGCAAAATTCAAATAATTTTTAATTAGTTGAGGTGACATTTATGGGGAGAGAGAGTCTGCAAAGCTTCTTCAAGTTAATAGTATGTAGTCAGCCCTATTCTTTTTAGTTTATTTTTCATTTTTCATTACTTTTAATGTATTTTTATTGATTTCAGAGAGGAAAGGAGGGGGAGAGAGAGAGAAACATCAATGATGAGAGAAAATCATTAATCAGTTGCTTCCTGCAAGTCCCACAATGGGTATTGAGCCTGCAACCTGGCATTCACCCTGACTGGGAATTGCACCAGGACCTCCTGGTCCATAGATTGGTGCTCAACCACTGAGCCATGTTGGCCGGGTTGACAGCTCTATTTCACAGAGGCCTCGCTGGGTTCTGAAGAGGTCTGGAGCACCTAGCATCTGAGCTGGGTGTGGAGTGGGCAGACTTTCTATCCTTCTCTTCATCACCATCAGTTATCAAGAATTGGAATAAAAGTCATTCATCTTGGGACAGATTAACACTAAGCATGGTCATTTAAGTGTCTCACGACTACCTTCCCCTCTAATGGATGGCTCTGGTAGAGCATATTCAAACTTGGGTCATTATAAATCCACTTTGAGTTGTGATCAGTTTCCTGACTCTAAGGCTGATGACTGTGCACACTTCTTTCCTTCTCTGTGTTTCCAGGATTCTCTCAACATGAGGTCCTCGCTGCAGGCAGTGGCGCTCTGGGGGAAGAAGGCCCCTTCCCACAGCATCACCACCATCATGATCACCGATGACCAGCAAACAATTGTGACTGGAAGTCAGGAGGGTCAGCTCTGTCTCTGGAGTCTCTCACCTGAGCTAAAGGTTAGTGAGAATATTACATAGAAAGAGACGACACTCACAAAATAAGCACAGCTAGCATCCGTCTGCAGTGACAGTGGAAGGTTTGCATGCTTGTTAGGGAGATGCCTCTTAAAGTCATAAATTGGTTTTACTTCTGGATTTGGAGATAATGAAGTGTTACATGGTGGATCAAGATCATATTGGAAATTTATATTATGACTATTGTTAATGTTAGTTACCAGATATTATCACCCTTTAAAACTATGCTGAGTTTTACTATTTTATATCCTGAATTATATGTTTAAGTAACTAAACTGCAGATGTGTAAGTATAATTCTAAAAATTATGGCTCATTAATCTAAACAAAGGGCACCCTTGAAAACCACTATTAACGAAATGAGTAATATCTTAATTATCTGGGTGTTTCTGTCAGTTGGCCTTCCTGCTATTCTTTTAGTCTCCACTTGCCTGTGACTTTCACAGAGCCTATCCCAAAGCCCTAAATCCAATTTACTATTGTGGTCCTCCTGTTTTAGAACCTGACCTCACCTAAGATTTGGCCCATTGATTAGCAATTAATTGTCTATGTCCCAAGTCATAAACATTTAACATATTGGAAGAGATATTTGCTTAGTGCTAGCAGCCAGTGGACCCAATTTGAACATTTAAGCTAATGATGTACTTAAAGTATACTGCCCTCATTAAGAAGCCTTTTAAAGATCAAAGACTATTTTTATCCTTTAAAGTTTTTCACTTTAAAACCTAAATTAACAATTAATTGTAATTCTATTTTATAGTGTGATTAGTTAACATCTCCCATCACTGAGCAGTTATACTTCAAGACTGCCAAGAAATGCATAGCAGAGCAGCTCCGCTCAACATTAACGAATATTCCTGAGAGAAGGAACTGGTGTTATTTCAGTGGTTGGGCTTTGAAAATGGTGGCCTTCACAATGATTATCTCATCTCATAATTTAAATTCAGACCCCTAAATGGCTAAAAATGTCTTGCTATTCTTTTTAATATTGAAGTGTTGGGTTTTCTGGCTACAATAATTGTCTTATAATATGTAGCTTAAGAAATTTCAAACCCTACCAGAACGGGTTTGGCTCAGTGAATAGAGCGTCGGCCTGCCGACTGAACGGTCCCGGGTTCAATTCCGGTCAAGGGCATATACCATAGTTGTGGGCACATCCTCAATGGGGGGTGTGCAGGAGGCAGCTGGTCGATGATTCTCTTTCATCGATGTTTCTAACTCTCTATCCCTCTCTCTTCCTCTCTGTAAAAAATCAATAAAATATATTTTTTAAAAGAAATTTCAAACCCTCACTTCTGTGTTTTTTTAGTTCTATACATACATATAGTTCTATACATACATTCATCCATCGGTAGACACTGGGGTTGCTCCTACTTTTTGATTAATGTGAATAATGCTGCTTTGAATCTGAGTGTACAACGACCTGTTTGAGTTACTGCTTTTATTTCTTTGGGGTATCTATTCAGAAGTAATGCAAACCTTCCACTGTCACTGCAGACGGATGCTAGCTGTGCTTATTTTGTGAGTGTCGTCTCTTTCTATGTTCCTGGTATTTATTTAACATTTATTCAATATGCATTTAGTGAGTGGATATTATAAGTTAGGCAGCATGCTAGGTACCTGAGTTCAAACATGAATGAGAAGAGCTGGTGCTGGCTGCCCTGAGGTTGCAGTGGAGGAGACATGCAGGCGAATGCATTGCAGTTATGTTATAATACAAGGTATTCCAAGTAGGGAGTGGTCAGCACTGCATTATCCGTGGGAAACTAAGCCATGCTTTTCTTTCTTTCTCTCTCTCTTTTTTAAAATATATTTTATTGATTTTTTACAGAAAGGAAGGGAGAGGGAGAGAAAATTAGAAACACTGCTGAGAGAGAAACATCGATCAGCTGCCTCTTGCACACCTCCTACTGGGGATGTGCCCGCAACCAAGGTGCGTGTCCTTGACCAGAATCGAACCTGGGACTGCTCAGTCCACAGGCCAATGCTTTATCCATTGAGCCAAACCCGTTTTGGAAAGCCATGCTTTCCTTAGAAGCAAGTCTTTTGCTTGAGGTTAGAGCAGTGGTTCTTGCCCTCCCACACCCCAAGAGACATCTGATAATGATGGCAGAAACTTGTTGGTTGTTACAACTAGAGGAAGGGGGTGCTATTGGCATGAAGTGAATAGAGGCCAGGGATGCTGTAAACATCCTCTGGGGCACATGACAGCCCCTCACAACAAAGAATTATCCCAGCCAAAGTTCCAATGCTGTAGAAATGATATTGAGAAATCCACAGTGACAGATATGATGTAAGAATTTGAATCCGATCAGGGGGATGGAAGAAACAAGGAGAACCATTAGGGAGTTTTAAATAGAAGGGCCGTATCAGCTTTATGTTTTAGAAATTTACTGTGAGGATAGGTTGAGAAAGTTAATTGTAACACCAATAAGAGATCGATTAGTATCAATGTGAGATTTTCCACATAAGAGTTCTCCTTAACATTTTCTATGGCTAACCATAAGGCCAGAAAGAATGAACATGTCTTATTTTTCTCATAAATCTCAACCAACAATATATCAACTATTAGCAGGAAAAATATATAGGCTTTTCAAAATTTGAGGACAATTTTTAGTCCTTTTGGGATCAGAAAGGGAGTCAAGTGAGTGGTCCATCATTGATATTAATACTCTGTGGTTTAATTTTATTTTTCTTTGAAAAAATGAATATAAAAAGGCATAATTTGGGCAAGGGAGGTAGAAGGGAGGCCTGGAGGACATGGGAGATTGTAAGAGAGAGAGAGGATATACATATGTGTGTGACCATGTGGCTGCCAGGCAGTTTGAAGCTTAAGGGCATACCACGGTGAGGACAGCAGGTAGCGGAGAAGGAAGTTGCAGGGGCTGGCGTGTAAAATAATCTGGGAGCATTTATTTTCTCTTTATACTAAACTTGGAATGTGCCTTCCCCTCTCCAAAAGGATTTAGGTAAGAAAATACATCAGGTTATAGGGTCCTAAACATTCACTTGCCACCACATATAGTTCTAAAATAAACTTAAGGATACTTATTCACGCAGTCATCAGACAGGTTACACAAATGTGGTGTTTCATTTTTGTTGTCGTTCTAGTCATAGATCTCTCCTTCAAGTTTCTCAGACTAATGTAGAAGACAAACTTTAAGTTGTAAATCAGGGATCCCTTCTGTTTCTATAAATATGACTATTGATATCATGTCAGTGAACGCATACAGTATTTACCCTTTTCTGACTTGCATTTTTCACTTAGCATAACGTCCTTAAGATCCATCCATGCTGTAGCATGTAACAGAATGTCGTTCCCATTTAAGGCTGAAAAATATTCCACTGTTTGTCTAGACCACATTTTGTTTGGTCATTCATCCATCGGTAGACACTGGGGTTGCTCCTACTTTTTGATTAATGTGAATAATGCTGCTTTGAATCTGAGTGTACAACGACCTGTTTGAGTTACTGCTTTTATTTCTTTGGGGTATCTATTCAGAAGTAGGATTTCTGGATCATATGGTAGTTTTATTTTATATTTTTTGAGGAATTGCAAACTGGTTTACATAGCAGTTTACATTTTATATTCCTCACCAGCAGTGTGCAAGGGTTCCAATTTCTCAACATTCTCACCAACACTTATTATGTTCTGTTTTGTTTGTTTTATATTAGACATCCTAATCAGTAAGATGTGCTATCATTGTGGTTTTGAAGGGAAAAACTTCCTGAGGGTTATGGTTGAACTGAACTCTGGCGTATGCACAGGATTTGAAGAAGAAAAGAAGGTCAGAGGAGAATGCAGACGGAATAAGAGTGTATAAAAAGCATAAATATTTTGCTTCTAGTAAAAGTAGTTGAGTAGGCCTGGAACACAGTTGAGTAGGTGAGCTAGAGGTGATAGGTAGGTTAAAGGGATGGTGCAGACTCAATTTGGAGTTTGACATGCTGAGGGGGTTAGATTTTTTTTAAAACTATCAAAAGCTAACACTATATGTTAATTAGACATGGTGCTATTGAGAGAACTGAAGATGTGTTTTTTTGCAAAGAAATGACATAATACTATATTATTACACATATGATTTAGAATATCCTTGGGCATTAATGTGAAGGGCATTTTGAAGGGATGGGAGATGAGATAAGGGCCAGGGATTATGGATAGCCAAATTCTACGGTACTTTAGTCAGTTGAGTTTCTGAGCATGAACCGAATCAGTTGTTCTGGGAAAGAAGAGGAAATGAAGCCTGGACAGTTGTAAAGAAGAGAGAACTGAGCAACAGTTAGATGTGGGGTAGAGGAGCAGGGACAGGTAAAGAATCCTTTCAGATTTGGAGTTGGAGTGATGGGTGGGATGGGTGGGATAATGGCATTGTGTGCTTGTCTAAGGAAGAGAGGTGATCAGAGAGTAGGAATAGTGAGGAAAAGAGGGTTGTTTAAGTTCTGGACATTTTGGAGTATCCAGATATTCATCAGAAGAATGGGCACATTTCTCTGTATTTCCCTGTCTGTGGGTGTAAGATGGCAGGGTACAGGTTATGCATGCTGCTTCCAGGCTCAGGGTCTCCCCAAAGACCTCTGTGACTTTTGTCTCCCAGTGAGGAGCCTCCCCAAGTCCTATGCTAGGAACTTGCTCACCTGGGTTTGCTGGTATTGATTACTGGTATTTATCATCCCTTTGAGCATAAAAACGGAACATACATTTCCTTAGTATTGGAATGCTCTATTTTCTTTCTGTTTAATACTCACAAGGAAACATAACAATGACAAAATGAAGAAAGAATGGAGATATCTGGGTAACGTTCTGGTTCATATTTACCAACTCTTCTATCATTGGGCAAATGACTTACAGTCTTTGAACCTTGATTTCCTCACCTTTGAAATGAAGATTAAGCACCGTTCATAGCTGTACCAGTGCCTGGAATTTGGTAGATGCTGCTCAACTTGTGTGTTCTTTGCTTATTATCATCCGTGCCATTGGAGGCACCTGGGGTTGGGGTTGGGGTTGGGAGACACTGCTTCATGCAGGGAGAGCCAATGGTTAGAAGTAAAGATCTCCTGGCTCTCATCATGATAATGACTAGGTGTGATTGCAGAATTTTTAAATTATTCTTCACAGAAGTTCTAAAATATGGTAACATTAGGAGACTAGTGAATTGACAAGCTTATTCAACTGCATGTGGGGATTTAGTAACAGAATGAGAACTTCATATGAAAAGCAATGGTGTTCCATTCTGATATCTTGTCTATAGGGGATTTTTTTATGGAGGAGGGAATGCCCTGATGTGCCCCAATTCGTTGTTTAATTTGATCTGCCACATGTTGGACATGGGGCTAAATTCCTAGGGGTAAGCATTTCCAAGTACGATGATGGGGAAAGTTATTAATGTTGTTCTGAGATGGAACCTTCTAAATTTCCCAGGAATAAGGGAGAGTCAGAACTTGGATTGTAAGTGATTCTAATCACTTGAAATGTAGTCCAATAATAGACTTTTAAAAAATATATACTTTATTGATTTTTTTACAGAGAAGAAGGGAGAGGGATAGAAAGTTAGAAACATTGTTGAGAGAGAAACATCCATCAGCTGCCTCCTGCACACCCCCTATTGGGGATGTGCCCATAACCAAGATACATGCTCTTCACTGGAATTGAACCTGGGACCTTTCAATCCTCAGGCCAATTCTCTATCCACTAAGGCAAACCAGTTTCGGCCCAATAATAGACTTTTTAAAGAAATATTTCTGGTTAAAATAGAAATAAGATGGAGGCAGAGAACAATTATGCTATGAAATTATTGGTTCTCATTAATATGGTTGTGTTATCATCCACATCTTTGTCTGCAGAGTTCAGAAAAAACACATACACATCATGAATATTAATTCATTAGGAAATTAGATTTTTATTACTCATGAGACAAGTTTAATTAACCACATACTTACTAGTTATTCAAATTAAAATTTTAGTCCCTTAATGACAATTCCTCCATTTCAGGAGCTCTTGCATGTTTTCCATTTTGTAGTCTGATTTTTATAATCAAGCTTTACAAAATAATAAGGACAGACTTTTTTCACAAATGAAATAATGGGAGAATTAGGCTTTAGTGCCATAGTTTTAAATTCACAGATTAGAGAGAAAAAAAAACTGGCATTTTAAATAATAGCTTAGTTGTAATTTTATTTTTAATATAGAAAAGTTTATTTCAAAGGCAGGAAGTCAAGTGAGGAATTATAATGGTTATAAAAGGAAAACATCTTGTGTTTTGTAAACTCATTTCTGAATTCTGAAACTAGCATATTAATATCCTACTGTCATATGAGGCACATTTTGTGCATAATAAACATCAACGCTGACTTATTTGTATTCAGCAGCTGGATGTTGCAGAACTGGTCCGGCCACCTTCTAGGTTTCGTGGTGGATACAAAACCAAAAACAAACCAAAAAATTTATACAACACAGTTCCTTTACTTAGGAGTTTATTGTTCTGTGGATTTGGATATGCCATGTATCAGTTTTCCAGATGTATGTAACATAACACAACAGGATCTCCTTAGCAGAATTTTAAATATAAACGTGTCATGCATTGTGTGTGTGTGTGTGTGTGTGTGTGTGTGTGTGTGTGTGTGTGTTTAAATAAAACGTTTACATACAGTTCTTTAATAGCTTACCCTCATCATTTTCAGATTTCAGCCAAAGAACTTCTGTTTGGCCATTCAGCCTCAGTAACATGTGTGGCGAAAGCCAGAGACTTCTCTAAAGAGCGCTACGTCGCTAGTGCTGCTGAAAACGGGTAGGTGTGATGTGTGAAACTTTGTAAGCGTCTCCATTTCCTCTCTATTTTTTAAAAGCACGGGGTACAGAATTCTAGGGTCAAAGGAAACCTTAGTGATGAACATGATCCTTCGGTATATAGAAAAGTTGAGATTTTGAGAGGTTGATTCATTTGTGTGATGGTCCCCAGGAATGCAATCAGTACTATGACTCCCAATATTGAAACACCCCAGTGTGTGCGTACCCTGCTTTCTGGCGGCCCCACTGTGTCAAGGACGCTGGCAAACGCCAGCTATTTTACAGAATTGGAAGCGGGGAAGTCTGGGCGCTTGTCTTTTCTCATGTAGCAGCTCACTTTGAGCTCTTAAGCAAACCCATCCGAGCCTCCGCAGTTCTGTGAAACAATTCAGTTGTTACAATCCTCGTGTTGTACACTTGTCTGAAATCATTATAAAATGAACAGAGGAGAGGATTCAATTGTAAGTGGAATGGTGGGAGAGAGAAAGGGAAGGAATGTAGACAGTGATTTGGGTTCCGTTTTGTGGAAGTGAGATGTGTTTCAATGAAACAGGACTTGCGGGGAAAAGCCCTGCTGATGAAAGAGCTAGGAGAAAGCAGACCCGGCTGATGAGTTATTTGCCCACATTCGCCCAAGAACACAAAATGAATGAGCATGCATTTGTGAATGAGGGATTGGGTTACTGGTTGAAACAAGAGAACCCCTCCTTTTTTGGTTTTAATCCGAAGAGAAATTACATGGCTCTAATTTCTGAGAACCAAAATAATGAGGAATCAAGTGTCCAACCTGGAGAAACTGATATCTAAAAAGTACTTACTTTCATAACTTATACCACAGAAGTACCTATTTTCATAATTGTTATACTTAGAGAGATTGAGTTTTAGATAAGGCTAAATAAAGTGTAATGTCTTAAAACCTTCGTTTTTAATAGTTGCCAGTAATTCTCATATAATAGGGTTGCCTCAAAACCTGCTATACATACTGAAATATGTATTCCCACTCTAGAGAATTTGGGTGTGTATGCGAATTTTTTTTTCTGATTCTACTTGGAGAATTGAGAAAAATAATAACTATGTGAGAAATATATCTGGAATGTAACTGAGTTCCAGATTGAGGATTTTGCCCACAATGGTCTAGCTCCAAAAAAGTCTGTTTTTGATGATTGATGAATTCAGCTGTATAAATCCTGTGAATATGATTATTAAACAATCAAGGAGTGTAGTTTAGTTTTCCTTTTCCAATAGAATTAGAAATTTCTAGAACTTTGTTCCTTTGGTGTCCAAAACTTATCCTACATCTATAATATATTTCTTAGAGCTATTACATACTCAACATATGCTAATTTAATATGTTAGAAGTTATGAAAATTACTAGACTTGGCCTATTATTTCCCAAACAACAATGGTTTTGTTTAGTTTTCAGAAGTCTCAGGATATGACTAGGTGCTTAGCCTTTCTGCCTCCAAGATGATCAGAGGGGCCATAAAATTGCCTCATAACCCAGTTTTTCTTGTGATTTTGTGTAAGCGTAAATTCTAAGATTCAGGAATCCCAGTAAATTCTGGAGTAAATTAAAGTAAATAAACAATTGGAGACCTGATTATGAAACAATAAAGTGTGTGTTTGTGTGTGTGTGTGTGTGTGTGTGTGTGTGTGAGAGAGAGAAAGAGAGAGAGAGCAATCATTAATCAGCTGCCTCCTAAAAGCCCCTCCCCTCACTTGGGATCAAACCCACAACCTGAGCATGTGCACTGACTGGAATTTTAACTGAACTCTGACCTCCTGGTTCATGGACCAATGCTCAATCCCAGAGCTACTCTGGCCAGGCCAGATGTTAGTACTTTTGAAAACTTCCCAATAATTCTAATGGATAGCCAGAGTTTAGAACCACTAGTTTAGAGATAGACTTACCTAGAAACAGGTTAACAGGAAATTTTGAAAACTCCACATGCTAGGACCCAAACACTGAATCATAAATTTAGAATTTATGAGGGTATTTTTTGAACTATTCCCAGAAGAACTGAGCACCATGCTAATAAACTCAAATTCTTTATAGAGATAAAATATATATATATATATATATATATATATATATATATTGATGACTGCTTAAGATTCTATTTTATTTTTATTTTTGACATACATTTTTTTTGTCGTCATTTGTTTTTCACCTTTGAGATGCATTATTTCCCTTTCTACCATTCTTTTGGTCTTATTTTTCAGACACACACAGATACCCTCACCTCAAATGACTCAAGTTATTTTTGGAATAAGGTTGGATATTAACAGAGATGAAAAAACGGGGACATTTTCTTTCTAGAACACGGTTTCTCAACCTTAGTACTAATGGCATCTGAACCATTAGAAAATTCTTTGTTGCCGGGGTCATCATATGCCTTAAGGATGTTTAGCAGCATTCTACTCTTTCTCCACTAGGTGCCAGCCGTGTGTCCTAAATTGTGACAACCCGACTATCTCTGAACATTGTTAAATATCCTTTGTGGGGCAAAGTCACCCAGGTTGAAAATCACTGATTTAAAAATTGAGTCCTGGTGTTGGACTAGAAAAGCAGAAAAGAGCCTGCCAATCACAAAGTACAATTAACAACATTAGTCCACATCTTGTTTCTTAATTGCTTCTCCTTTGATGCCAATAGCACTTTCATTTCTTCCATGAAAAATTGTGCTTATGATTTGAAACTGTCAACATAGAAGAAGCATATGACAGAACAATTCTGAAACAGCCATGTTGGTGGTTGTGAACAGAAACCATAGATTTTGAAAGGGCCTCACACTAGATGTATTTTAAAGCTGTATTTCGTAACTGTGCCTATCTGTTGGTGACATATATGTGGTCAAGTCAGTTTTCCAAACAACGAAACATTTTTTAAACATTAAGTTGCAAGGACGATTTCAGGATTTCAGAAGCAAAGAAATAAACCCCATCGACGATAGACCACATGTGGCCTCTTGGTGGCACTGTTCATTTTTACAAAACTGCTCCTGGGGCTCCGCAAGAGGATGCGTTATGCTTTCCAGAATATGTAGTTTAAGTTCAGTGAAATCAACCGTGTTCGAGAGGAGGCAGCTTCCATGGAAAGCTTGCGGTGCTGTCCCTCCAAAAGGCCGCGATGGCTGTATCCTCACAATCTGCTGCAGGCCAGGCTGGCACTAAGGGAAGGTGCGCAGGCCGGAGGCGGGGTGTAATTCCCCGGGCAAAAAGACACCATACAGAATGTCATCCCTGCTAATGACCGCGGCATTTTCTTGCCCAGTAATCTGTAACAAAAAGCCCCATAAACGATCAGGCCGCGTTTAAGTGCAGCACTAAAGAAAAACTTAGTGGCACCGAAATTATTCCAGCCAATTGAGTGGAAATGACAGAGAATAATACGAGGTTGTCTCTGCCAGGGAGATGTGTGTGTGGAACGTCACCACCGGGCAGTGCGTGGAGAAGGCCACCCTCCCCTACAGGCACTCGGCCATCTGCGTAAGTACGGCGCCTCCCGCAGCGCGGTTCTGGTTCTGCAGCTCCACCGGGGCATCGCCAGGCGCACCTGCAAAGAAGTGTCTTTGGAGGGTATTTTTTTTTCTTGAATGTTTTATTTTTGTCCTTGGACGGTAAAGTGGTCAGTGATCCTCTTTTATTTGGCATTTTTCTCCCCCCAAAGTTATTATTCAGCCATTTTTCCCCCTGTTCTTAGCATAGATAAATTTGAAAGACAATTTTATTTTTTCCTTAGGTACACTCTCAACAAAACACACACACACACACACACAAACACACAGAAAGATTCCATTTTAATGATGTGCTATTTTATAAAGCAAAAATAGGGGTTTTTTGTGTGTGTTTTTTTCTGTTTTCCAATTTTAACCTTTTTTGGGGGGCAGATAGATTCTGATTTTGTTACCCATGAAGAGAGCAAGAGGCATAGTCATAACGCTTGTAATCACTTCCCAATATTTAATGCGGGTCTTGGCTTTTGGCAGACAGACTCCAGCACAGATGGAAGGTAGCTGCACGATCCCAGTGGTGCTGACAGATTTTCATGTTTCACTTATTGCTTTTAGCGTCCATGGCCTGCACTGCAATACAAAACAACTCTCCTCTGTGACCAAACCGGTGCAGTGAGAGAGCCTCAAGGGTAGGCCGTGCTATGCAATCTTTAATGAAAGCCATTCTCAAAACTTAGTCAGCACCAACATTCCTCCAGTGCTCTTCACACACTTCTATCTCTTCTGAACATGTAGCAATGTTGCTAGACTAAGGAATCTGTTTTTGTGTGTGTATTTTGTTGTTGTTTGTTATTGTTGTTGTGTAGTTCTACACATCACTCCAGAAATAATAGACTTGTGAGCTTTCCATGATTTGGAATAATGTCCCCTCTTCAGGAGAGATCCCCCTTTCTGCAAAGAAATTATGAAATGCAAATGAGACAGAAGTGCAAAATCAACACTTTACAAGTAGGGAATAGCCTAAGTCAAAGAAATCGTAGCTGCTCTTCAGTCTGATACCTTCATTGAATAGATGATAAAATTAAAATCCAGAGAATTTATGTGAATGGCCTGTTATCATTGCATTTTTGCTTGAACTCCATTTGCACAGTATTACCACTGCTCATTCCGGATGACAGGAGAGGGCTGGCTCCTGTGCTGTGGAGAATATCAAGACATCCTTATCATTGACGCCAAAACCTTGGTTCTAGTTCACACCTTCACCTCATCCCAGTCTCCTGACTGGATCAATTGCATGTGCATCGTTCACTCCATGAGAATTCAAGGTAATGGCTGCGTAATACATAATGCTAAGAGGTGGGGTATGAAAATATGACTTTGGAACTATTTGTTAAGTTGTTGGGCAAGCGTCCAGAATGCTTCTTTATGTTTTCTTGGTAGTGGGGAGAGCTCCCTAAGCCAGATTAAGAAAAACTGGGGCCGAAACCGGTTTGGCTCAGTGGTAGAGCATCGGTCTGCAGACTGAAAGGTCCTGGGTTCGATTCCGGTCAAGGGCATGTACATTGGTTGCGGGTACATCCCCAGTGGGGGGTGTACAAGAGGCAGCTGGTCAATGTTTCTCTCTCATTGACGTTTCTAGCTCTCTATCTCTCTCCCTTCCTCTCTGTAAAATATCAATTAAAAATATATTTAAAGAAAAACTGGGAACACCCAGGCAAGTTGGAAAGTCAGCACAGAGTTAAAATGTGGAAAGAGGAGAACCTGTGTTTCCACCACCCAACGCTGCTTGGTGCATTTTTAAACGTGACGAGAATGGGTTTCTCGTGGCCTAGCAGGACTCCTGGAACTCTCATCCTGCTGTATCTTCTAGATGTGCTAGTGAAGAGACCTTCATTTCTATAAGGCACAACTGCCCAGGGAAAGGAAGGCTGGCCCCATACTGACACCTGGGACAGGGAGGTGCGATATTGCCAACAGGATGGCGCTTGTGTGGTTCTGCTCTTAGAGCGGCTCTCCTTCTGTATGGGGTCACTTTGGGATGTTAAAAGCGGTGTAAAACCTAATCTAAAATGTTTGTTCGAGAAAACAACAAAGCTGAACATTTTCCACTGGCGTAGCCCCGCATAATCCCTAAATGACTGAAATGATCTGTGCATCCGCCAGTTACTGTGGCAGTCCGCTTATCTGCAACCATTGTTGTTTTTGCAGAAGACTCTCTCTTGGTGGTATCTGTTACGGGTGAACTCAAAGTGTGGGATCTCTCTTCATCTATCAACAGCATTCAGGTTGGATTTGAAACCTTTTCCCCCCATCTATATTTATGGACGTTTTAAAAATTACAGGGATAGTACGTGCTTATTTTTAGAAGTTCAAATAATATAGAAGAGTCTACATTTTATCTCTGTGTTTTCCCCATTCCTCTTCCTGCTTCTAGTGCCAGGGGTGGGCATTGGAAACAGTTGAATTGTGTCCTTCCATCCTTTTCTCCATGCACATGCAAATGTTTTTACACACACACACACACACACACACACACACACACACAGATTGTGTTTTAATTAAAAATACAAATTGTAGAAGGATCTCATTCTGTCCCTTATAGCAGGGGACCGCTTTCTTCTGGGTGTGTGTGTGAGCAGTGGCAGGGAGATAACCATGCGCAGCCGGGGGTCACCTGCCCTGGGAGTCCAGGATAGTCCCCTGCTCCCTGGCTGTAGGCTACAAGGTGAGGTGATGAACAAAAGAACAGTCATAGTATTTGTTGTGCTTGCTGGTGCGGGAATCGTTCGGGCTGCCCCCTGGGGCTCTGGGCTCTCCTCAGGAGTGACTTGAATGAGGAAGCCTCGGACTGTACTGGCATCCTGAGCCCAAGAAGCACACACCCAGCACTTTCAGATTGAGAATATAGTGTCTGGCCACTCTTTGATCTTTTCAAAGCATTTTGTGTATTTTCCTATGATGGCAATTAAGATACTGCAGGGTGTTGAAATGTTATTTTCCCTTTTTTTTTTTTTGGTCTGTCTTTCTGCCAAGACTGAATGTCAGTAACTCAATCTTAACATTCTCAGCATCTAGCCTAGTCCCCCACAGAATTTTTGTTGAGTGAGTTTACATGATGAACCCTTGAGTCCAAGTGTGCTTCCTGCTCATGCTATTTTTATAAAAAGGAAACTGGGGTACTTTTCATGTTTTAATAATGGTGCGATCTACCTCAGGTGTTCAGAGAAGCAAATCTTCTGATACAGTGGCATGTAAATGACCTATAACTAGTACTGAAATGTTTTCATTCCTTTTGAAGGAAAAGCAAGACGTCTATGAAAAGGAATCCAAATTTCTTGACTCCCTGAACTGCCGGACAATACGATTTTGCACATATACAGAGAGACTTCTATTGGTGGTATTTTCTAGATGTTGGAAGGTATTACAAAACAACATATTAAATATGAATGCTGTACAAATATAAATTTTAATTTTTTTCTTGTTCATTGTAATAGTTATAAGGATATGATTTAAAATATGATACAAATTCTTTATTATATTATGACCACAGCATGAATGACATGTCTTTTTTGCCTGACTTCTTTAAAAAATATATTTTATTGATATTTTACAGAGAGGAAGGGAGAGAGATAGAGAGCTAGAAATGTCGACAAGAGAGAAACATCAACCAGCTGCCTCCTGCACACCCCCCACCGGAGATGTGCCCGCAACCACAGTACATGCCCTTGACCGGAATCGAACCGGGACCTTTCAGTCTGCAGACTAATGCTCTACCACTGAGCCAAACCGGTTTCAGCTTTTTGCCTGACTTTTATTAGTTCTGCTGTTTTACCTCTCAGGAGGTTATACATGTAATAAGTGCTCATGTTATATTAATAACAAACCATATTAATAAAGAGCATTTCTCTCTAGATTATTTTCAAAAGTTGATGCTTGAACTTCAGAATTAAAAATAAAATGAATACTTTCACCTGCATAAGTCAGTTCTATTTATATACTAGAGGCCTGGTGCACGACATTTGGCATTTGTGCTCTCAGGAGGCAAGGGGCGTCCCTCAGTCCAGCCTGTACCCTTTTCCAGTTCTGGTGCCCTTGCTCCAGCCATCGCTGCTGCACTCACCAGCCAGGAGCCTGGGTTCTGGCTGAGTGGTGCTCCCCCTGTGGGAGTGCACTGACCACCAGGGGGCAGCTCATGTGTTGAGGATCTGCCCCCTGGTTATCAGTGTGCTTCATAGTGACCAGTGGTTCTGCAGTTCAGCCAATTTGCATATTAGCCTTATATTATATAGGATATATTTCTTTGTTTGCTTTGTCACTACATTTGTTTTGGGGGGAATGAATATTATTTTTTTGTAAATAGATTCACTGATGTCTCCAAGAAGATTAAAAAACAAAACAAAAGCAAAGTTACCATCACTTGATAGCTCTCTCTTTTCCTTTGATATTTTGTATACAGGGTTCAGTTAATGACTCTATATTGTCTTATGTATATGCTGATTTATTTTAAAATAAAAATACTAAGTGTATGGTCTAACAAATGATTTCTACTATTTAGACTTTTTGTGTAATACATTTTCAAACTTTAAACCCATATGAGAAGTATAAAATCATACAGAGATTTTGGGATTTCTAATCTCTGTGCTTAATGGACACATTAGCCAAATAAAGTTTACCTACTGAAACCTACCTTAGGGCAATAAGAAAAAACTAAGTGCTAGTAGAATATCTCAATACATAGGTACAGTATGGGCTGTCATCAATACTTAGCATGTTGTCGCATCAATTCTGTCATCTAAATAGTCTCGAAGAGTACAATTTATCTTTTACCTCGTTGGCAGATTAGATTGGAAGCTTCTGCTAATGTGCATCATTCATTTTGGGCTTTAGGTTTATGATTATTGCGATTTCTCCCTTCTGCGGACTGAGGTCAGTAGAAGTGGGCAGCTCTTTGCCGGCGGGGAGGTGCTTGCTGCTCACAGAATCATCATCTGGACAGAAGACGGTCACAGTTACATCTATCAGCTGCTGAACAGGTGGGCTCAGATGGGAGCGGCATACAAAACATTCAGGTTGGAAATGAACTTTGGGAGGTTTATTATGGAAAGATCCCCGCGTGCTGCCCATGATCAAAAACCAGAACAAAACAACTTTGGCACTGGAAGATTTACTCTGGGCTTGGTGGGCTTCGGCCTTTGTGTAAAACAGCAGGGGATGGAGGAATGAGATTAGCCATGTATAACTTGTACAGCTGGTGCTGGGCTTTCAGAAAGTCACTTGTAATTATTAACCCAACAATTTCTAACTCGAGTTTAGAAACTTGAATGGTACCATCCGGCTTTTGAAATTGGGGAGGGGAAATACACACACACACACACACACACGAATAAAGAGCCCCAAAGTTCTAAACTTTGCTTTTTATTTTTTTATTTTTTTGCCACGCAGTGGGCTTTCAAAAAGCATATACCCTGCTGATGGAAGAGTGCTTAGAGAGACCATTTATCCTCATTTACTGTGCTCTGCGTCTGTGCAGGAAAATAAGGTAATGCAAGAAAAGGGGCTGCCCAGAGCTGTTTCGCTCCGGTTCTCAGTTAAGTGCTGCTTTGTCTGTAACAGAGTCAGACTTGAAGCATTGAATTGAAGAATCACATCAATTTGTTAATGAGAAAATCAAATCTAACAGTTAGTGGCTACTAAAGAGAAAACTTTGCGTTAAAAAAAAAACCCCAAACCTGTTTTGAAGTCTGATTAAACAATACATATCTGTTATAGAAAAGTGATAAATGTTTTTAAGAAGGAGGAGTGAAAATTCCAACTCTGCCACCATCAATATTCATTGTAAGTATGTTTTATTATGTGTATTTACTCACTGTAATTGGAAAACTTTTTAAATATTTGAAAAGTTGCAAAATTTTTTCAATCATCAGTCATTTACCTCTTGTCTAGATCCACCAGTTGCCAACATTTTATTTTATTTTCTCCCCCTCCTCTCTCTGTATACACACTCACATGCGCACACACACTTTTCACTGATCTTTTTAATATATGGTTTGATACAAGATTAACCTTTTAATGTATCTTTCCAATTTTTAAACTTTATCAAAATGTTTATATCCCACTTTTTAAAAAATATTGAACTCATTTTCACATGTATTTAGCTCTTTTTATGCATAACAGTTCTAATTAAAACAAATTTATTTATGATTCCTTACAAATTTGAGGATATAATTGTGAGCTTTTACTTGGCGGAATTATATCTTTGACACTCTATGAAGCCTGAAAATTCAAGCAGTTATTTTGTTATAGTAGTGTTAACCAAAGTGGTGTATCTTTTAAAACCTATCGGACTTAGTCATCAGTTAATTATCGAAAAGGTATTTCATGGAGAATGGAGGAGTTTTGAATCACTGATGTGTCAACCAAGGAAGCATGTTAATTGTAATAGAGTGATGTTTTGCATAATCGGTCAGCATAGCTGTCGGAAATCCTACAGTTCAGTCATTGTTCCACTGACATATCTGTGATGTTTTGTTGCAAAAAAGTTGATTAAGAAGCTGTCAGCCAAAAATTAGAACTACTGGTACCGCTGGGGCGTAGGCAGACCTAGGAGTTATGGTGTCCGGCGCTATTTCTGCAGTCCTCTGTGGGCAGCAATGCATCTGTGTCCCGTTGATCACAAAAGCAGCATTGTGGCTGCCTCAAGAGGCGTTTTTAGTTCTTTTGAAAGGGCCTGCCCTTTTTTCCTTTTTACCTCTACATTGCAATTTTACAAAGCACAGTTTTCCCTAAAAGCGACATATACATAGTGCCCTTAAGGAGCTTCTAGTCTACTGCAAATATAAACTGTGTGCACATAATCACAAGGGAAAAAAATACAGCAATTACAGAGCAACTTTAAAAAATACTAATCTTATGGGAAGCTACCTTATTTTGTTTCTCAAAATGTGAATATAAATATAGATGGACCGTCTATCAGCGATTGTTGTTTAGACAACCGCAGTTGTGTCTGTATTTGAAAGTTGTGTCTGGAGGGCTTGTAAGCCAGTGCAATATATCAGAATGATCTAACACTGAAAGATGATGTTCTACCCTAGACCCTTGCTTGCCCTTTATCCAGCCAAGAAAAGAAGGAAGTCAGATATTATTCACCTTATTTAAAACATCATCACTATTCACTAATTATAAGACTTCTTAGTTGCACGTGCAATTAGGCAGTGAAAGCATTTTGGTAGAGAGGGGAGATGAGTTTATTAGATCTGGTGAGCTTAGGAAAGGGTGCTGTGTAAACATTTAAGCATTAACTGGGATTTTTTTGGGGAGGAATGGGTAGATAGAATTAAAACTCAAGGGTTGATAGTAATATATTCTCAGGGTCACCTTTGTGATGCAGGGGACATATCTACTCATGGAGTTTGTAGTAGCAAGAATGGGGTCTCCCCTTCCTTTCAGCAGCTTTCTTAGAGTCTTCCAAGCTTTAAGTCATATCTGATGAGACCCGTGGCAGGGCTCCTGGCTGTTACATGAGGAGTCGGGCTTCCCAGGGTCTTAGTTGAGGAGTAAGGCTGCAGTTTGGGGGGGGGGGGTAACTGGGATAGAAACAACCTGAGGGTTGCAGGTAAGACATTTGGGTGCATGAACTGAGTGATGACAATGATGGTGATAGTTCTTGTAATTGTCATACATACACAAGGCTTCATTTACACGAGTACCCACCATGTTCCCATTTTAAAACTGATGTTTAGAGAGATCAATTCTCTGGATTTGAACCCAGGCATTTTGGCCTGAGAGTCTGGTAATAGGTCTTTGGAGTGAGTTTCTCAATAGTTCTGAAAGTGGATAATAAGACTGGTTACTATTTGTTGAGTATGTATCAACTTGACCTCATCAACTCAGTCCTGACGGTAGTCCCACATAGTAGGTGCCTTTATATTTTAAATATATTTTATTGATTTCAGAGAGGAAGGGAGAAGGAGAGAGAGATTGAAACATCAATGACGAGAAAGAATCATTGCTTGGCTTCCCCCTGCACGCGCCATACTGTGGATCGAGCTCGCAACCAGGCATGTGCCCTGACTGGGAATCTAACCTTGACCTCCTGGTTCATTGTTCGATGTTCTACCTCTGCGTCATGTAGGCTGGGCCATAGTAGGCGTCTTTACTAGCTTTCATTCCGTAGCTAGGGACCATGAGACATAAGGAAGCTAAGTAAATTGTCTAAATTAAGTAATTAGCTCCTTTCATAGAGCGAGATTATGTGCTAAAACCAGTATTTGAATCCAGGCAGTTAGCCCCCAAGAATTCACTCCCAGTGTCTATTTTATTACATCCTGGAGGATGGATACTCCTTATGACGGGTACTGCATCCTGGGATGAACGATCAGAATTCATGTGGTGAGAGACGCTGAGCAGGCTTTCAGGTGAATTGTCCAACTAGTGAGGGGACAACAGCACAAGGAGCTGGGAGGCAAGAGATGCGCTGCCCCAACCTGAGTAAGAGTATTTGAGAAGTTAATTTAACCAAGTTTTATCAACACTATTCTAATACTTACAATGATGTGTCTATGAGAATTCTAAGACCCCCCACATTGCCTCCTGAATCTTAAAAACAAGACAAAACAAGGTTTATTCAGAGAACTGACTTCATAGGAACTGTTTTTCTTTTCATTTCTTAGGATTATAGAGGATTACATATCTTCTTTGAACTGTCTTGGATTTGTTTCTTATTTTCATTCTATTTTAGTTACCTTATCTCCATAACAAGTAGAATAACAATATTTACTTTGTAGTTTTGTTGTGAGGATTGAATGTAGCAGTATTTTGGACCCTAATATTTTCTAAAGATAAATTATAGAATTTTCCCACTAATTTATTTAAGTCTGGACCTTCAAACATGTATTTTCTGATGAGGAAATTCACTTTCTTAGTCTTCTTTTTTTAAATTAAACACTTTTAATTCCAATTGACTTTCAGTATTATATTACCTTCATGTATATAGCATACTGGTTAGACATTTATATAACTTACAAAGTGATCCCATCAATAAGATTTTCTTAGGCATCTTTCATTCTGGCACCAGCAGTTGGCTTTCTTTTCAGTGCTCCTTTATTTATAAATCAAAAGTAATTTTTGTTTTTCTAATCACCTGATCATTTTAGTCCCTTGTGCATAATCCCTATCTATCCAAAGAACTTCTACCCTGCACTGAGGTCCTGGGGAGATGCTAGCCTCATTCAATAATGAAAATCTATCTTTCAAAGCACTACTGCAATATTCAGACTCTGCCTCAGCAAAATTGTAACTCTCTCTAAACATAACATCAATATAAACTATACCAATACAACATAATACTTATGTATATTAAAGTCATATAGTATACATATTTTAACAATTTTTGGACTGATCACCTTCGATAAATCAAACCTTCACACTCAGTTGATTCATTTGTAGAGTGAAGACAATAATAGTAATAACTTCACAGGATTACTGAGAGGATTATTTGACTGAATACATGCAAAGCTCCTAGTAGTATATGTAATACATATACAGAACATGTTCAATAAATGTTAGATATTCTTATTAACTCTGAAGTTTAGCTGATGGCATTTCTTTTTATTTTATAAAAATGTTTTTTGTCTTGAATAAGAGATTATAAGTACTTGAAAAATTTAGAAACAGTGGGAAATAAAACGGAAGCAATTTTGTTCATCTATGAAGTTTTGTTTCTTCATTTAAAAACAGTGGCTGCCATTTTATGCTTAGATATCTTCCTTCATAAAAGCTAACTTCTTGTTTTGGACCAGAGCCTGCCCTGTGTTATGGGCTACATGAATGAAAGGAAAGAGCCTTTCTACAAGGTACTTTTCTCTGGAGAAGTCTCAGGGAGAATCACTTTGTGGCACATCCCCGATGTTCCTGTGTCCAAGTTTGATGGCTCTCCTGGAGGTAAGACGACTTTCCCATGTCTCCTGAGAACCAGTCTATAATTAACTCCCTGCTTTTCTAAGTTGAGTAACATGAGCTACAAACAGGAAAAAATTTCTCATGTACTACTATGTACTAGATGCCAACATAAATCCCTTACAGAACTTATGCAGCTATATAGCCAATATAATACAAAATAACATTAATTTGACATGAGTGATGTCTTATTGAAGTAAAATGGATGCTGGCAATAACAATATAGAGCAGGCTGCTACACCGTATTAATAATTTTTATTTTGTCATGTCCATATGCTGCACCCCTTTTCAACCAGTTCCTCTATGGGGATTATTACAGCCGCTTGGAACAGGAAGCACATACAGAAACATGGGCACTAAAACATGTGACAATTTGAATGGTTAGATGATTTCACATTTGCTTATTTTGTATTTTCTTAGAATAAAACACTGAAATCCTCAACATCAGTGTTATTGTGGAGAACTTTCAAACTCCTGAGACAGTGTGTTCCAAATTGGGGAACCCCATCTTTCTCTTTCCCATTTATTCCTAACCAGTTTGTCACCTCTGTGAATCTTTGTCTAGGGTACAGCTGAATCATGGTTCTTTATACTTGCACTTCCAAACACAAGTTTCCATTAGTTAATTATTTCACTGGTATCACTTTTAGTGTCCCTGTCCCAAATGTTTTCAAAATGGTTTCTTTAGACCAAAATTAATAAGAAATGGGTCGAGAAATAGACCAAAAGCTTGGTGTAGTGTGTGGAAAAGTTTCTCACAAGCCAATCTAAAGAGTTAAAAAAGTATGCCATGCCCACTGCTGAGGCTATTTGATGGCGGCTCTAGGATTTTTCATGTCTGTTCTACTTACAGCCGCGGTGTTAAATGTCCAGTCAACCTTCTTTATAATGAGAGCCATAGACATTTATGACAGCTCTTGGTGCCAGTCCGAGTTTTGGGGTCGAGGTTTTCACAGTCACTGTAGCATGTGGACCCTCAGACCACGGAGGCCAGTTCATAGAGAGAGAGGTTGGCTTTACCTTGCCTTCTATTGTCCTGGATGCCAATCCTCTCTCACTTCCTGAGCCTGTCCCAGGCCCATTTCTCATGCTTGGATTGTCAGTTCCATAAAATGGTAACCGGCACTTTTGGTAGCCATAGATAGCTGCCAAGTGTTATGGTACAATTTGGAGATGTTCCTATCCTTGACATTAAAATAATAAATCCCTTCCCTTTATCTCACACAACTAAAAAAAACCTCCAATTTTCTTTCTTAACATTGCTAAGACAAGTGGAAAACTCGTGAGTGGAAAACTTACAGTTTACATCACTGCAGTAGTTCCTCAGTTCTGTTCTGTTCAGTAAGAATGAATGCATTCATACACATTTATTGTTCAAGGCTCCTCGAAGGACGGAGGACCAATAAAATGCATTTTGAATGAAGACAGTGGATTCAGGAGAACTTTTATGCCTATAGCCCACTATTAGGTTAGCAGAGGAATGCTAACCTGTACCCCCCAAGGGATGGTGTCTTGATAATATTTTCCCAATCTAAGCTGGCTATATAAATAAAAATGTCCCACCGAAACCAGTTTGGCTCAGTGGACAGAGGGTCGGCCTGCAGACTGAAGGGTCCCAGGTTTGATTCCAGTCAAGGGCATGTACCTCGGTTGCAGGCACATCCCTGGTGGGGGGTGTGCTGGAGGCAGCTGATCGATGATTCTCTCTCATCGATATTTCTAACTCTCTATCACTCTCCCTTCCTCTCTGTAAAAAAATCAATAAAAAATAAATAAATAAAAATGTCCCTTCTTGTATGTTTTCCTTTTAGAGATACCAATAACTACCACCTGGACCCTTCAAGATAATTTTGATAAGCATCATATCATGTCACAAAGCATCATCGACTACTTCTCCGGGTTTAAAGACGGAGCTGGGACGGTGGTGGTCACGTCGTCAGAGTATGTCCCAAGTCTTGATAAACTGATATGTGGCTGTGAAGATGGGAACATTATCGTTACTCAGGCTCTGAGTGCTGCCAAAGCAGGACTTCTGGAAGGAGGTTCTCTATTAAAAGGTCATTGAATTTTACCTAACCCTATTCATTTAATTTGTCTAAGTTTCAACTTATAACAAATGGTACTAAGAAGATTGCTGGAGCTTAAAAAGTTTGCTGGCAGTTGCTAATCAATTTGTTAACTTTAAAACATGTTTTTAAGTTAAAGGAATATGTTTTTCAAAAATTCAAATGGAAGATTATACAATGAGAAGTGTTTCTGTCCTTCCTTGAGTTTCCTGTTTCCTTCACCAAAGGCAATGGCTAATGAGTTTCTTTATACCTTTCTTAAAAATTCTATGCATATATAATCATATATCAGCTTAGCAATATGCATTTACCTAATTATTTTAATGAAATGGAAACATATTCTTCACACTTTACTGACATGTCCTTAAACAAATCTCAATAAAATATTTTGGAGCACATTATTTATGAGCTCATTTAAATGATGAATAATTATCAAATTTTAATTTTTAAAAATAGGTTGTTCATGGATGTTTAAGTTTTTCTAAACTCTGGTTACTGAAACAATGCAGAATTAATTCTTTGCACATATATGTGAGTATTATCTATAGTATTAATTCTCGGAATTACTGAATCAACATTTGTGTGAATTTTTAATTTTGAAAATTTATCTAAAAATGTTCTCCAAAGAACATACACTAATGTCTATGTGTATCCACTAACAGATTATGCAAATGCCTTATTCCTCAAGTTTTAGCCAACTTTGTATGATAGTAAAGTTTTAAATATTTGCCACTCAGTAGAAAAAGGTATCTTCCTGCTTCAATTTTTATTCTTTGCCAATGAAATCTAAATATGCTCTTCTACATCTTTGAGCATTGCACCAGGAAATACTTATTAAATAAAGACTTATGTAGTAACTCGTCTTCAGTAAAGGCAGGAAATGTAGGAGGTGACTGAGATTTGGAGATGTGTAGATGAATTTGTATTCTATGTTTTATTCCACAGATCCTACTTGATTGCAAGGTCCTTAATGGTAAAGACCAAATCTCATTAAAAAAAAAAGAAAAAAGAAAAACTTTTTACCTTGTCTACTAATGTTCTCAGCTTACTTTGGCTTCTTACTGACTTGTGACTCAGTAATTGACTGAAATAGAGCTGTGAATAGCAATGAACTGAACTGAGGAGAAGCCATGTCTGCTTATACAGCTTAATGGCTACTGTTAAAATTAGTGACAAACTTATATGCATGTATACAAGTCCTTTGGAGGGATGGCATGCTTGGGGGGGCAATGGTAAGATATGTACACAGATAAAAATTTAATAAAAATATTTTTTAAAATAAAAATAAATAAAATTAGTGAAAAAGCTTAAGACCTTAGCAGTTTTTACCAGGGCTATTTTGTCTGACTCAGAAAAATGCATTTGACTAGTAGGTTTTATTTTCATTAATTCTTTTTTTTTTAATCTTCATTCAAGGATATTTTTTAAATTGATTTGTGGGGGTTGAAGGTGGAGGGGGGGGAAGAGAGAGAGAAACATCAAAGTGAGAAAGACACATGGATTGGTTGCCTCCTACTCATGCCCCAATCTGGGGCCTGGGGTAATCTGCAACCGAGTACATGCCCTTGACTGGAAATCGAACCCAGGACCCTTTGGTCTGTGGGCCAATGCTAACCACTGAGAAAACCAGGCTGACCGCTCTTAAAACGAATTACTATTTATCTTGGCTTGCCCAGGGGATATAAAGTGAGGACATACCTGATGGAATAGAAGTAAATAGTGATTCTTTAAAGAAGTAATAATGACTCTTTGGGACTCATTTTTAATTTTAATAAAGAAAGTTTGTGGTCTGTGGTCCTTTCACATTTTTTAGTTAGCTAATGAAATGTGAGACATTTTATTTAGCTAATGAAGTGTGGAAACTGGGTGTCAGTAGCCCCGGGTTTTAGTATAACTATTGTGTAAAATATCATTTTCTACCAAATGCCAGTATTAAGAAATTATGGTCTCTATCGTATTTATTTCATACCACAACAGTCTTATGTGAAAATTTGCTGTTATTACCTCAGGTTTTGTTTTTTTTTCAGGCACAAAACAACCTTTCCATGGAGATACATCTATTGAGTAATAGATCTAGAAAAGCAAAATCATATTTGTTTAACAGAAAGCTGTGCTATTAAACATTATGCTGTACTTTTTCATTTGGGTTCAAGTCACTTAACCTCTCTGAGCCTCAAATACTTTATCTGTAAAACTAAGAGTTGGAACTAGAAAACCTCTAATATCTTGGAAAGCAAAAATGCTCTGTGAAACTTTGTTTTCCTTTTATGCATTTGGCCATGCTAATTAAAAGTACAGCAGTAATTTTCTAAAATTTTTTTTTTTTTGTAGAGACAAAACTTTCGAAATTGTTCACTCTTTTAGTACAGCATTTGCTGTCTCTTGGCACCGGTGTTGGTAACTTGCTAATGTCCTTAGAGAATTAGTAGACTTTGAATAAGCAGTGTGAGTGCTTCACCAGTAATGATCTAGCTTAGGAGGAGGCACTTGCCTTTGAGATTGTCCAAGGACTGTTTAGTAATTTTGTTAGCCAATTGCCTCACTTTTGTAGCTTTCTTACATTAAAAATTTATAAAAGACAATCTCAGGGCTATTTCTTGAACAAAAATAACTTTTGTATTATTTGGTGTTGGGTTGTTTTTCAGACTCCCTTCCTTACAAAGTTCTCAAAGGCCATCACCAAAGTGTTATTTCATTACTTTACCCACATGGTCTCTCTTCAAAATTGGACCAAAGTTGGTTGGTGTCTGGGGACCAGGACTCCTGTGTCATCATGTGGGATATCTTTACTGAAGACATTTTGCATAAATTCTTTTTGGAAGCTGGTCCAGTAACAAGTCTTTTGATGCCACCAGAGAACTTCAGAGTAAGTTCAGACCAATAGTAAAATATATCACATAAATTTAAAAGTTATTTAACATTAAAACTAGATGACTTTATGCATTCCTTTCTAATCTTTTCATATGCATTTTATTATTACAGCTTAAACAAGTAATTTGATTTTAAAGCAAAGTTTTTGTCAACTCTTGCCTTCAGAAAATCCAGTTAATTCTAAAGCACTTACATTCTTGTCTGTTTTCTCCTAGTTTTTAATTTGCAGTGGAGTAAAATTATAAAAGTGATGACAATGTAAAAAAATCAAATATATAGGAATTTACAAATTAAAAAATTTGCCTTCAACAATTTATTTTTATAATACTATTGATAGTTAAATTTTCTTTTTCTTAAATAAATTTTTGTTTGTTCTTCCATATTTTTAACAAATAATAAACAAATTTATGAGTATTTTGTTTGGGGCAAATGGAAATACTTTCAGGCATAATTTTATTATGTAATGTATATTTAAATTCTTATATATTTATTAAATTCCCTCTTTGAGTTTCCTGAATTTTTAAGTTAGTTAATTGGCATGTAAAAATTATTTCTTCATAGTAATATAATAAAAAATCAGCTTTAAGTAAACTTGGACAAAACTTACACTGTGC
Organism: Vespertilio murinus; assembly: GCA_963924515.1. Classification (NCBI taxonomy): domain Eukaryota; kingdom Metazoa; phylum Chordata; class Mammalia; order Chiroptera; family Vespertilionidae; genus Vespertilio; species Vespertilio murinus. Next base: position 165,800,838 of record OZ004704.1, on the reverse strand, counting down.
TTTTGTAGTAGACATAACTAAAGCAATATTTCAGCAATACAAATAATTTAATAAAACAGTGAAATAAAGTTAACTGACTTAAAATAATAAACTCCCATGTGCTGATTTGGGATAGCTTGCTGTATCTTTTATTTCTGAGGTTCTTCTCCTTTATTCTTTTTTAAAACTGTTTTTTCTCCTCAGCTCCAGCATGGTAGTCCAAATCAGTTCCTCTCCTGACCCCTTTTACCTCTGCTTCACTCAGAGATAATTTAACTCTAAGGATCAGAACCCATTCAAACCAAGTCAGATTAACAAGGGAGGTTACTGAAAGGGCGTGAGAGGCAATCGTTATACATACAATATAAAACACTGCAGCAAGGCCCTGGTGGAACTTGAATTGAAATACAGAAACCAAGGTTACTACCCTCGAGTCTCCATACCTCAGAAGTCTACTTTTCTGTGATTGCTCATTCCTTTTGCTTCTCCCTATGCCTTCTTTTAGCTTTACAATTCAAATGCCTGGAGAAAAGATTCTTATTGGCCTAATGTTCACATTTGTATGTTTTTATCTGAAGTACATTGGGCTGTCCATTCTAGAGGCTGTGGGTTGTGCACATTCTCCAGGAGGTATTATTGGGGAGGCAATGCCGTCTTCCCCATTCTCAAGCCCAGGATCTCCCCATCTATTCCCCTGCCACTTTGTGACTTTGTTTCCCTCAGGATTTCTGTATTTTCCTTAAAAAGAACGTGCTCCCCAATGCGCCATTGATGTGGTCAATGATGGTGACTGGGAGATTTTTAAGGGATCCCAACTGATGCTTTAAATATAGCAGCTGAAACTCTGGCTAGTTGCCTTTGTGAAAATGGGAACATCCATATAGCAAGGTTATTAGAACAGAAACAGAAGGTAGAAAAGCCACTACCTGCTTTCCTCCTGCCCCACTCGCCACACCCCACCGGCATCCATGGTGTGACTATTGTGTGAGTGGTGGGGAGGCACACACAGAGCTGCTATTAAACTCCCTGATTACCTTCAGTGGCACCAGCATGGATGGTGTTTGCCCTAAACTGTGCTGACTTTTCCCAAAGTGTCTTTAGAACCTTTATCCTTATGAGCCTATTTTTGGTCCTTGTGTCTTTGAGACGGAACATTAATTGGGAACTTTCTCATGCTGACTTCTTTTAAATTGTGTCTCCACTGAGTTTCCTGTTTGGATTAGAATCTGTATAGTTCTGGGAACAGCACCAAATCACATTTTGAGGCTTTAAGTGGAAAATACCAGCTCATGATACCCTTGGGCCCAAGCTTGTGTCTACAAATAGCTTCTTTTTGTGGCAACAAATTAGCTCTGGGGTTTATTTCACTCTGCATTATTTCCGATGTCGGCCTCACACTGCCTGAATTTGCTGAGTGATGGTCAAGTCCTTCATTTATCTTACAAGTGGATCTGGCCTGGAATTCTCCTTTTTACTTGCATCTCTTGACCTTCCCGAGAGGGTTGTTGGGTTTAAAATCTAGGCGGTGTCTAAAGCTCTCCTCTAGAGTGTTCGGAGGAGGGGTGCTGTAGAATGTCCTTTTACAAATGGGGCTTTAATAAACATTTTGCATTAGCAGGGGGAGGGTCTGAATCAATTTTCAAGGAACCATTTGGCTGTTTACTTACAAAAGGATATTGCTTGCTTGTTCCCCCCACAGCTGAGGAGTAACCAGGTGGTTTTCTGTGTGTGCGGTGACCACTCCGTGGCCCTCCTCCACCTGGAGGAGAAGCGCTTCCTCTTCTGTGCCCGGAAGCACCTTTTCCCCGTGAAGGTGATCAAGTGGCACCCGGTGGAGAATTTTTTAATTGTTGGCTGTGCAGATGACTCCGTTTACATCTGGGAGATTGAAACAGGTAAAATGACATTTAACCCCTTTTCATCCTTTACATTTTTATGCATCAAAACATTTGGCTAGGTGGAGAGTCCCAGAGAATATGCTTTTAGAATAGGTTTCTTTAACTTTTGGGTGGGCTGCGTTTGATGGCTTCAGGGGAAGGTGGGCGTGGAAAATAAAACACAGTGGCCCACGTCAGGTCCTGACCAATGATGATTAGCTGACAGGGCAGTGCACAGGAACGAGCCGGATATTTCTGGAAGCTATAAATAAAGGCATACGTTATCTACTTTAATTATTAACAAGAGAGAAATTTAGTGTCCTAGCAGTCTCAAAGTATCATTCAATTCTGCCTCCTTCAGCATACTCACCATCTCAGAAATATTTTGAGTTAATTGATGACCAGTAACAATGGAATATAATTAATTACAAAAACTCCAAAAAGTTGAGTCAGGGAAACTGAAAATTGAGTCACTCACTTGAACTTTTGATGTCATAGCGAATGTATAGTTTGAAGCTTCAATTTTTAAAAGAAAGTTTGGATATATAACTCGAGAGTAACACATCTCAGGCAAATGCTAGGAGCATATCAAATAAGGCAAGGTAATTAATAAATGAATCAGGGAGTACCCTGGAGAGTACATTTTACTGAAACCATTGCATGATATTTATTGATTAATCAGTGGTGGTTTTATGTCAGGTATTACTAACAGACTGGATAGTTTGTAATATTCTAGTTTGACTTCACCAAAATAATTGCTTCTTTCTTTACCTTTGACTCTTGTGTATTAATAATGATGGCTAATGTCCTGGTTTACAATGGGTGCAACATATTCCACCTTATACTGTATGTGTACCCTGCTTCCTAGTTTGGACAGGATTTCATGCTTGTTTTCACATTTGATTGTCACAATTCTAGGAAAGAAAGGAAAGGTCTTATTCTCCATTTTATTGATGTGGAATTTGTGGCTCTGATATATAAATGTACAACCAATATGAGGGCCCTTGTTGTTTGCACAATATATACAGAATTAGAAGAGTTTTAGAGTTCTTACATAACCCATCAACCTGAGAGACAGTTAAGTATAATGGATAAAATAGACTATAAAGTCCAGGCTTGCCAACAGGGCCTGATAAGACCTTGGCAAATGACTTGGCTTCTTCACATGTGGATTTTCTCATCTGTGCAGTAGGAGTCATAGTTCTGCCTTCCTTCTAGAATTAAGTGCAATTTATGCTTGTAACAGTGCCTATTGGTGCTAAGCCCTTAGCAATAGTTAAATATTATTACTACTAGAGGCCCGGTGCACGAAATTTGTGTGTGGGGGTGAGTGGGTGGGTGGGGAGGTCCTGGGACTACCATGGCTGACCTGGCTGTGCGGGCTCTCTGGCTCCACCCCCATCCACTGGTCGTTCCTGAAGGACATCCAGGGGTCCTTCAGCTGCCCAGTCTAATTAGCATATTATGATTTTATTATTATAGATTATTATTATTGTCATTAACATCATGAAAGAATGCAGCAAAATCTTGACTTCTGCTTGTTAAGTTTGAGTCTGTAGAACACATGCATTTATAAATGTGTACAGTTGCATTGTTTTCCATTGTGAATTCTGCTAATATAAAATATTTTCCCACCAAAACTGGTTTGGCTCAATGGTGCAAGAGGTGGCTGGCCGATATTTCCCTCGCATCGATGTTTCTAGCTCTCTATCTCTCTCCTTTCCTCTCTGTAAAATATCAATAAAATATATTTTAAAAAAATATTTCCCTAGAAAATGGAATCAAGCTAGAATACAGAAACCTCTGGCCTCTTACAAGTGTTTTTGGGTTCTGTTGTCCCATCATGATACCTTTTAGGCTATGCAACTTTTTTCTTAATTTATTTTTTGATGGGGTAGGCAATAAAGGAGGGAAACCAAAACGCTAGTACTTCATATATCTATAGTAATAAAAATGTAATATGTAATTAGACCGGCTATCCTTCTGGTTGACTTTCCAGATGAAGCTGGGGCTGCAAGGGAGCAAGGGAAGCCTGGGCCCCAGGTGCCAGAGGGAAGCCGGTGCAGGCAACCAGGGGAAGGAAGGCTCACTCTTGCACAAATTTTATTCATTGGGCCTCTAATGTGTGTGTGTGTGTGTGTGTGTGTGTGTGTGTGTGTGTATCCACACATACATACATATTATTGTTGATAGTATTACAGATGTCTCCCACACCCCTCCATCAGCCCCCTCCTCCCAGCCCCTACCCACCCCTCCAGATCTTCACTACCCTATTGCCCCTGTCTGTGGGCTATGCATATAAAATATAAGTTCTTTGGTTTATCTCTTCTCATGTCCCCACTAGGACTTCTTGGTACCATATTTATTCCCACATTGCATTTTACAAGTAATTTTATTATTTCTTTTTACATTCCAAAAATATAAACACTTGGAAAATACAGAGAAACATACAAAATAACCACCAAATAATCCTATCTCATTGCCTACAGGTAGCTGCTATTAATATTTTGATATACTTTCTGTCAGACATATGTCTATGCCAGTAAAATGATACCTGTATTGTGTTTCAGTCATGGCCCTGGCAGGAAACTGAATTCAACCCAGGTGGGTCAAATAAAGAGACTTTAATGAAAGGATTGTTTTAGGGGTGTGGATAGGGATTAGGGAACAGACAAGTGAGGCCCCCAGTACCCAGATACTGGCAGGATCAGGAAGTGCTTACTACCTCTAGGGCTAAAGTGAAGAGAGGAGAAAATGGTGTTGTAGGAGCCCAGGTTTAGCTGAAGCAAAGGAGGAGTGAGGTCACTTCCTGAAATGATGGAAGAGAAACAGCTCCCGCCAGAGATGTAGGACTGAGATGAAGGGTTGAAAAAAAATTCTCTTCTCCCTCCTTCTGACATAATCTCCATTCGCTGAAATCAGCTGGAAGACAGAGGAGAAGGATATTCAGTTCTAGGCATCAGCCAGCAGACAGAGGAGCAGAGAAAAGGGGAGGGAAAGATGGAGTGGATTCTCAAATGGAGGATAATCATCATGGTGGCCATTATAAATACATCATGCTTTAACTAAGGAATCTCCTGCAATCGGTTATTTATATTGCTTTCTATAGAACTGTTTTAGCCTGGCCAGTGTGGCTCAGAGGTTGAGTGTTGACAAATGAACCAGGAGGTACTGGTTCAATTCCTGGTCAGGGAAAATTCCTGGATTGCAGGCGTGATCCCCAGGAGGAGACATATATTAGTAGGAGGCAGCTGATTAATTATTCTCTCTCATCACTGATGTTTCTATCTCTCTCCCTCTCCCTTCCTCTATGAAATCAACAAAAATATTTTATTAAAAATCTTTTAGAATTATTATATCAAATAATATGCATATGTTTAGTGAGCATTATCTAATATTAATAGTTAATTAATGTGCCATATTAATTTATGAAATATTTCAAATGAGACAGTGAGACTGTTTATCTCTAGGTTATCTACATTAAGTTTATAAACAACTGTAACTCAACCTAAGATGAATCTTACTATAGGTGAAAATATTATTACTCATTGTACCAATGCCTTCCCATCTGAGATGTGCCTCTTCACTTTTTCAAAGCACCCTCTCAGTGATGATAGCATCAGAGTCCTACAACACTCTGGAGATGGCTGGCAGCTTACATTTTCTCACCACACTCATTTCTTTTAAATAATTTTATATTATTCCTTTAATCTTGTGTCTGCTATTAATTTTGCATTGGCTTCCCTTTAAACTCTGCAACTCCAATTTTGCTTAAAGTTAAATGATCTTTTTTTCTTTCCCAAGCTGGATTTCAGGTAGCTATGATGCTTTCATCATGTTTATTGTACTTGATTTCTATTTCATCTTTTTCCTTAGAGGTGGACAAATCTAGGATCGGGAAGCTTTTCCATTTATAGTGTCATGAATTGAGGGTGGAAATATCAGCTAAAGACCAAATACAGTTAGTTTGAAAAGAGTTTTGTGAGGGCATAGGATGTATTTGCTCATTGGTGTTATGCCGGGCACATAAATTAATTAATAAGTAAGTAAGTAATGAACAAATGAACTAACTAACCCAAATATCCGTGGGTTTCAGTAGATTGAGTACAAATGAGTTCATCTTAACCATGGCCAGTTGTGGTGGCTCCTAGATCAAGGCTGCTCAAATGTAGGCATGTTCTTAGCTCTCTCCTCCCCACCTCCCCTGGAATTCCTGGAGTTTGCAGAGCACATCTCACCTCAGGTATAAGTCTCTGTGTTTTCTACTCTTGCCAGTGTTTTCTGGGCCTTTACCTTTCAGTTTTGCTAAACGGTCAATCTTGTCAAAACCGGTTTGGCTCAGTGGATAGAGCGTCAGCTGCGTAGTGAAAGGTCCTGGGTTTGATTCTGGTCAAGGGCATGTGCTTTGGTAGGGGGTGTACAGGAGGCAACTGATCGATGTTCCTCTCTCATTGATGTTTCTGGCTCTCTATCCCTCTCCCTTCCTCTCTGTAAAAAATCAATAAGATATATAGATATTAAAAAAGGGTCAGTCTTAATTCTAATGGAATGCATGAGCAAGACCTGTTCTTTGCTCCTCTTCTCCAGCACTCTGCCTTCTCTATGTACACGAGAGGAATACATTGAAACTAAGGCATTTATCAGATCTCTCAGCACCAGAGCAACTTCAGAGCCCACAGAGAGGAACACAGGAGGTGTCGGGGGTAAGGACTGGGAGAAATGGGCCTAGAAAGAAAAGGTGGGGGGGGGGAGGGAGCGGCTTAATCCAAAGTAAGGAAGTCAGTAATTCTCAACTGTGCCCACAGTCTGCTTTGGTGAAAAGTTGAGAGAGACTGGGGACCGGTCAATCAATCCCTGTGCCATCTTCTCCTAGGTGTTGAGAATGGGCTATGAAACAGTTTTTCACAAACACTTTACAATTGTCTATTCCTGCTTTATTCATGAAATTCTTTGGTAGAACACACTAGCATATTCCAGAGCCACTTATCCTCATGCCCATTTTATAATGAATCACAAGAGGTGTTTCTTTCTGTGACAGGTGGCAGTGTGTCTTTCTGGGACAGGTGGCATGGTCAGGGCACGCTGGGGTGAGGTTCAGGACCATGGACGGGCATGTCATCTCAGGGAAGAAGTAAGCCACAGGATAGAGGACTGTTTACGTCACAGTGAGGGCCCTTGTCTTCTGGCTCTAAAAATGCGGTGCTGCCAGGCTGGGAGTGATGAGGGCATCCCGTTTTGCTTATTGGTTTGCTGGATGTGCCATGATGGTTAGGCCTGATTAGGAAGGGGAAAAACTGGAGATGTCATTTAGATTCACCTTTAAGCTCCCACAGTGTGTTTGGCCCCGACAACTCTGGGCAGCTTTGCAGCCCTCATTGCTGTGAGGCACAATAAAGATAATTTAATACTGATCCGCCCCCCCCCCCCTCTAAAATGCATACCAGAAATAAGTCTCAGCTCTGTGCTTATTGTTCCTTTAAAATCAGGTAATCCCAAGGACTTTTTTTGTTTACAGTAATGGATTCACAAGCAGAAAACCTGTGTAATGCGTTTCTTGTATGTTACTAATATAACATTATTACGATGGAAGGTCTCCTGTTAAGCTTATGGTTTACATTGTGAAGTACGCCATATTAAGCAATTGGATTTTTTTTATGTGTGGGAAAATGAAACCTGACTTGCTTGGAAATAAAACACCTCCTAAGAAGACAGATCAGATAAACTTGTTGTAAAGGGCTGGATAGCCAAAACCGGTTTGGCTCAGTGGATAGAGCGTTGGCCTGAGGACTGAAGGGTCCCAGGTTCGATTCCAGTCAAGGGCATGTATCTTGGTTGCGGGCACAATCCCAGTAGGGGGTTTCAAGAGGCAGCTGATCAAAGATTCTCTCTCATCGGTGTTTCTAACTCTCTATCCCTCTCTCTTCCTCTCTGTAAAAAATCAATAAAAATAGTTTGTTTTTTTTTAAAAAGGGTTGGATAATTTTAACTTTGTGGGCCATATAATGATCTCTGATGCAACTGTTGAACACCGCCATTGTAGCACAAGAAAAGCCATGGACAATCCATGAAGAAGTGGGCAAGTCTGTGTTTCATTAAATATTTATTTATAAAGGCAGGCAAGCAAGCAGGATTTGGCCCACAGATGTAGTTTGTAGACCTTTACGATTGATGTAGTTCTTTTTAAATATCATTATTTTTATAATAGCTTATTCTAAAACAGTTTATAGTCTTTAACTTATTATACTTCACTGACTATATGTTTATACCCATTTTGCTAGTGAGAAAGTGGAACAGAGAGAGATTGAGCCTGAAGGTTCCCAGGTTGGGTGCCGGGCACCTACCTGCCCCGGAAGGTTCATATCTCTCTTTCATTTTCATTTTCATGCACTGTCCACTGTGCCATACAACAGGAACACCTTGTAGGTGGCGGTCAGCTTTGTGAGACTGCCAAGCACGGAATTAGTTAAGAAAAGCTCTGAGAAGCAACCGCTGCCAGGAAGCCTGCTGCCTGCTCCCCTGTGGGAGATGATCTCTGTCTATCTCTCAGCACTCAGCTCTCCACCAACACACAGTTCTAGCAGCTCTGGTCATCTGATTTCCCAGGTCACAGACTGGAAACAGCAAATCACAAGCGGGGAGGCTGTTTGTGGCAGGCACTCTGATAGCAGAAGCGACAGCTGACGGGAAGGGAGGGGAGGCAACACTGTCTCACTGCTCAGGGCCGTCTCTCCTGTGCTCACGGGAGGACAGTCACCAAACCAAACCAAAGCTGGAATTGTTTCCACTGCTCAGGAAGCTCTTAGGGATGCCTACACAGGTTCTGAGCTGCCTCCAGTCCAGGTCCCATGATGCCTGCTGGAAAGCTGGGCTTTCTCCCTCTTTGGCATTTCTGGCTTCAGTAGGCACATTTAAAAGTATTCATTATAAATAGATAGATAGACAGATAGATAGATAGATAGATGATTGATAGATAGATAGATAGATAGATAGATAGATAGATAGATAGATAGATAGATAAAAAGTATTCATTATATCCATGGAGGATTGCAGACCTAAGGCGGTATCAGAAGCAGCCTGGGACCTAGAGGTCAGGGGCATTGAAGTCTTTGGCCAATGAGAATGTAGAATTTAGGGTGAATGCAAATCTATTTGTGTTCATTTTTTCCCTGTTCTTGCTCAGATAATGGGAACTGTGATTCGAGCAGGAAGCTTTACTCCGGCAGCGTGGCTTGAGGACCCAGCTTAGGCAGAATAGTTGCATCTGCCTATGATGAGGCTCTGTGGAAGAACACACTCTGAGTTTCAGAACAACCTTCTTATGAACAGGCCACTGGGACAAAACCTATGTATATGCCACTGAGGGAGTAATAAAACAGATAGTACATTTTAGAATTAATTTCATCACAAGGGTTACATTTTCTTTCTTAACTTATTTTTCTTAGTAAAATTAGTAGCAGTCAGCTAGGAAATTAGTCAACCCACTATGACTCAATAGAAATGAAACATTTGTTCTTCTGTGGTTTCAAAGTACACAGTCTTCAAAAGACAATTAAAAAATAAAACCACATACATATATGTGCATATGACATATGGTACTTTAATAAAAAAGAAACCAGAGCAACAACAAAAATAGATAAATTAGCCTTCATAAAAATTAAAAAATTTGTGCATCAAAGGACATTATCAAGAATATGAAAAGACAGCATACAGAATGGTGGGATTTAGTTGCAAATCACATATCTGATAAAGGTTTAATAATCAGAATATATAAAGAATACTTAAAAAACAACAAAAAGACAACTTATGTTTCAAAAGACAAAGGACTTGAATAGATATTTGTTCAAAGAAAATATGCAAATGGCAGAGGAGCACACAAAAGGATTATCAATATTATTGGCCAGGAGGGAAATTGTGGTACACAGTGGTACCTCAATGTGATACCACTCCACATTCACTAAGATGCTTATAATAATAATAAAAGGTACGTATATAAGTTTTGCCAAGGATGTAGAGAAATAGGAACCCTTTTCTATTACTCATGAGAATATAAAATGGTGCAGGTATTATGCAACAGTTCTGCAGTTCCTCAAACTTAAACATAGAATTACTGCATGAACCAGCAAGTTCACTTCTAGCATAGGTCCAGAGAAGAGAAAATATGTTAACACGGAGCATGTATATCCACAGTAGCATTATTTATAATGGTCCCAACGTGAAAACAATTCAAATGTCCACCAATGAATGAATAGATAAACAAATTGTGGCATTTACTTATAATGTAGTATTATTCCAGCCTAAAAAGGAATGAAGTAGTGATGCATGCTACAACTTGGATGAACCTTGAATGTAGTATGTTAAGCAAAAGAAGCCAGACACAAAAGATCGTATATTGTATGATTTTTTAAAAAATATAAAATATTCGGAATAAGCAAACTCATAGAGATAGAAAGCAGATTAGTGATCACCTGGAAATTAGGGGAGGAGAAAATGGGGAGTGATTACTCAATGGGTATAGAATAGATGGATCTTTAGGGAAGATAAAAAAAAAAGTTTTGAAACTAGAGTTGTTGGTTGCCAACTGTGAATGCACTAAATGCCAGTGGATTGTATATCTTGAAATAGTTCACTGTACTTTATGTCAATTTCACCTCAATACAGATAATACAAAGTCTTTTTAAAAGCAATTTCTATTGCTTTCCATATTTGTTGGTAATCCTTATTAACAGTGAGCATATCACAGTTAGTAAAAATGAATTCACTATTTTTCCTTTTATATATTAATCTGTACAGAAGCATGCTTATATTTCTTTTTATATTACAAGAGTCTTTTGTAAGGGTTATCTAATTATCAGTCATTATTTTCATTATTAATGTAACACCCTGGGAGGTGTAAAGAGAGGTTTACACCATTTCCTTCCACTGGCTCCACAATCTGCAAGTCCCTATTTAAGGGTTTCTGGAGCCTAAAATAAATCAAGTATTGCTGTCCCTCTTGGATGTACGGAACACTTTACAGCAGCATTAGAAACACCTGTGAGCTCACTAATAGACATCACAGATATTTTAATATCACTTTACAGTTGTCAACAATACCTCCAAGTGGTATATTTTTCACTGCCATAAACTTTTAGGCACACCTCTAGTTCTTGTTACTTGATTCATTAATTTAAAAAGTTTTTTTTAAGTATGTTGATGTTTGTATTTCAATATAATTGTTATCCTTTATTAGCATATGTTTTTATTAGCAGCGTTTTAATCCAATATTGTAAAAAAGAGTTCATTTGTTTCCCAAAACTGCTAAAAAAAAAATGTGGGTTCATGGCATGGAAAGGCTAGGAATTCCATTAGTCTAAAAGATTTTTTTTAAAGTATGCATTAAAATTACTCAATGGTAGTACAGTTAGAAAATGTAAGTAGATCTTTGCCTTTTTTTTAATACCAGAGGAAAATTCTATAATAGAAAGCATAATATGCTAATTAGATTGGACAGCCAAACGACCTTCTGGACCTCATTCTGGATGTCCTTTTGGACGAAGCTGCCACACAGGGGGCTGAGGCACAGGTGGTTAGAGGCAATCAGGCAGACAGGTGAGCAGTTGGGGTAATAAGTCAGGCAGGCAGGCAGAGTGATTAGGGGCAATTGGGCAGGCAGGCAAGCACTTAGGGGTGATCAGGTAGGCAGGCAAGCAATTAGGGGCATCCTGTAGGCCAGTGTTTCCCAAACTTCTCTCATGATGAGAATCACCTGGTGGAGTTGTTAAAATACAGATTCCTGAATCCCACCTAAGAAGTGCTAAACTAGAATTTTGGGGAACATATAGATAAAATTGTATACTTAACTAGTGCTCTAAGCTTACAATTTTACCTATATGTTCCCAAAATTGTATACTTAACTAGTGCTCTAAGCTTACAATTTTACCTATATGTTCCCCAAAATTTTAGTTTAGCACTCCTTAGCTGGGATTCAGGAATCTGTATTTTAACAACTCCACCAGGTGATTCTCATCATGAGAGAAGTTTGGGAAACACTGCTGTAGGCAGTTGAGCAGTTAGGTGCGATCAGCAGGCAGACAAGCAGTTATGGGCAATCAGGCAGACAGGCGAGTGATTAGGGGCAATCAGGCAGACAGGCAGAATGGTTAGGAGCAATGAGGCAGGCAGACAGAGTGGTTAGGAGCCAGTGGTCCCGGGTTGTGAGAGGGATGTCTGACTGCCAGTTTAAGCCCAATCCCACAGGTCCTAAACCGGCAATTGGAATCCCCTAAGTCCCCAATTGTGAGAGGGTGCAGGCTGGGCTGAGGGAACCCTCCCCCCCCCCCCACCTCATACACCAGGTCTCTAGTACAATAATAAAGAGTTTAAGCTTATTTTCAACCAAATTAAATAAATTCAACAGTTAATATTGGATCACTAAAGAAAGGCATATAAATTTTACTGTATAATTTTAAAAATTTCAATATAAAGTTTTGGTAGACAACTTTACATGCATGTGTGTTCACCCATGTGCATGTGTGCACACACAGAACAGGACCACATTCTCCCCCAAATCCCCTTCCCGCCCCCAACACATTAATCTTCCATAATTTCACCCAATGAACATGGGCCTCCTCTTTGGTGAAACTATATAAATGTTAATTTGATCTTATATTTTATAAACTTTCCAAAGTGAGGAAATTCCAAGGATGTAGAAAAATCCAAGAGAATAAAAGATCGGCATGGGGTAGTCTCTGCTGTGCTCTTTAAAATCCAGATGTCACACTGAAAGGCCTTTAACAAAAGAAGCACAAGTAATTTTCTTTTCCAAAATGTGAATTTTCTTCTTTCTCAGGTCTTATTAGTCTAAACATCTGAACAATTATCGGCACTATATTATAGAACTATACTTTTACCCCAGACTCATTTTCAAAATTCTTCATTATGTGATTTATTTTTATCTGGTAAAACACATATACTGTGTGTGTGTGTGTATTTTAATTAAGGAATTAATCTTTGGCATCTTAATATATATTAGGCATATTATTGAGGTATTTCTAGGGTGTCTTTGGAACATTTTGTATGCTCAGAAACAAATATCAGTATAATTTCATTCTGATGATATAATAAACATTTTCTGCTCTTAAAATTACTTTTGACAAGTTGCATCCTTCGCTGCTGCCTTTATTCTTGCCTGTTCATTTTCTATCTTCCTGGGTTTTACTTTAGTAAAGAAAACATTTTCGCTGATTCCTGCAGCTGATGGCACTTCTGGATCCAGTGCTTGCTGGATTTTCTTGTTACGTATCTGCATTTAGTGATCTCCGGGGTTTACATTACAGTGGAAGAAAGAGAAACAGGTCAGGATGGCTGCTTTGTGGCTCCTCCTTACTTTGCCAACCCCTTCCCCACCCCCCCACCCCCCCACCCCCAAACACACATTTTATAGGGACATTTGGAACGTTAGTGGGTTTCACAGCTGCCATGTTTGGCAAAATAAACCCAAAGGAGCCATCTGCCCCTCCCCATGCTGCCTCCTTTTAATTCCCTAGCAACTTCCCAGTAGCCAGCTGCCATCGAAATTATTGGAAAAGCAAGACTCAGCGGACTGTAATGATTGTTATGCTCTGGGAAAGCAGATTCTTTGATTTGGCTGCAAGATAAAGGATATTGGATGCCCTTGATTCTTTCAAGTGTATCAATAATATCCAACTTGTTCCTTTAACTTGTTAGGATTCAATGGGAACGATCTTTTGTGTTTCTAGGGATGAAACATGTGAAAACAGACCCAAAGGTCAAGTTCTAGGCTTGGGAGTGGTGAGCAGAGAATTTGACTGTGGGAATGGTGTCATATTTTATCTTGAGTGCTACCAGAAATGTTGGTGGCTAATCTCAGCCTTGTCAAAAAAGACCTCAGCATGGATTGACCTTCTATTTTCCCCATCTTTTTCACATTCAGTGTAGGAATATTCCATTCCATACTAGACTCATATGCTGGGAAGTCACGGGCTTGTTTAGGCCACTCAGAAGCATCAGAGTGCCAGACGCTCCCCTGAGGGACACTAACACTCACCTGAGAGTTAGTTCAGTAGTGGAACAGATACCAAGTTCTGTTCACTTTGGCTTTGTAAATTTAGCTAAATGAATTGTACTTTATACCAATAGATCAAAATTAAGAACATTTATGCCTTGAGATGCCAAGAAAAAAACTGGAATAAGATTGAGATGGCAATTTACTTTTAATTCATGATTTACACTAGATTTACACTTCCTATGTGTTCACAGTTTCTCTCTCTTCCAAGAAGCATCAACTGTAAGTCTAGTTTTAAAACCCTTTTGTTGTATATTTCTAGTGCTCTTGTTTTTATTTATTATAACTATGTTGTTTTCCCAAGACTGGCAGGCTGGCAAAGCTATCCCTCCTCAATGATTTTATAAGTTGTGCTTTTGTTAAAGCATTGCAAATAAAAGAATCTTTAGTACATTATAGTCTACTCATAAGTGACATAGACAAAAGCAATCAGAAAAATTAGGAGAAGATTTTTCCCCCAAATCGGGACTGTTTTAAAACACCGTGGGATGCGGGACAAATTGTTAAAAATCAGGACTGTCCCGCCAAAAGCGAGACGTCTGATCACCTTACCATTTATTTCCCCATATCTAAATTTTCTTTTTATTTGATGCCGCAGATATATGATATGTTCGATTATTTTCTGCTCTCCTAGGCCCTACTATAGCTGTTAAAAATATGTGCATTGTCTTATATCTCCAAAATCTGAAACATCATGAGTTCTGAAACCCTGTGGTCTAAGATGTTTTGGATATGAGTTTGTGGGCTTCGATTACCTTTCTTTGTTATCCTTCCTTACATGAGACTGCCTTCTCCTGATGGCCAACGGCCCCTCTTTCTCAGGTGGTTTTACTTCTGCATGTGCTTTCTATATTATTCCCTGGATTTATTCTTAGTGTACTTCTCTTTATTTTACTTTCTTGATTTATAAGAGAGAAACATCAGTTTATTGTTTTACTTATTGATGCAGTCATTGGTTGTTTCTTGCATGTGTCCTGACTGGGCATCAAACCTGCAACCTTGGCATATTGCGATGCTCTAACCTAGCTATCTCCTCTTTTTACTTGTGTTTTCCTTGGGCTGTTTTAGCAACAAAGATATTGTGTATATGTGTGTGTAATTGTGGTAAAATTGATATAACATTAAATATACAATTTTGACTATTATCACATGCATATTCACTGGTATTAAATACATTCACTTCATTGGGCAACCATTACCTCCACCCATCTCTGGAACCTTTTCAGCTTCCCAAAATGAGATTCTGTACCCATTAAACATTAAGTTCCATTCCTCAGCCCTTGACAACTTTCTGTCCCTATGAATTTGACTACTCTAAGTACCTCATGCAGCATTTGTCCTTTTGTCATTGGCTTATTTCATTTAGCATAATCTCCTCAAGGTTCATCCATGTTGGGTCAGAAATCCCTTTTCAAGACTGCACAATATCCCATTGTACGTATATACCACATTTTCTTTATATCTTCACTTTTGATGGACACTTGAATTGCTTCCACAGCTATGAACACAGATGCACAAATGTCTCTTTAAGACTCTGTTTTCAGTTCTTTTGGGTACACACTCAGAAGTCAACACAGGTCTTTCAACTACTATCTACATATCCTGAGAGGTGGGTTGTGGCAGACTGTGGCAGAGAGTAAGCAGCCACCCATAGTGGGATCTTTCCTTGACAAAGGACCACAGTACAGTATAGAGGAAATAGAACAAAGACTGATGCCAAAAGAACCTATCTGTTCTGTAAGGCTCCTTCTATGACATAAGGTATATGCAACTATATACAAACTGCCTGCAGGAAGTTGCAGCAGATGATAAACTACAGGAACGGTGATGGTGGTGAGAGGAGTAGGATAAATGAACTGTTTAAAGAAGGAGAAGAAGGGATTGGTTCTATAGTGTTAAGAACCTGCCAAAAATCACTGGAATCTATACAGCCATTCTATGAGAGTCCTAATCATTACTGTTTCTTAGCCCCAATACTATCAATAATATCTAGTGAGGTACTTGGATCAATTGCATGATAAACTGTATGCTACATTTTTGTAAGCCTCCAGTTAAACATGGGAATATGCAATAATGTTCAGAGCCTCCCAAACATTTAAAGTTAAAATGCTATAGGGCCAGTAGGATTGGGATCTTCATCATCTTTTTTTATTGATTTTTATACAGAGAGGAATTGAGAGGGATAGAGAGTTAGAAACGTCGATGAAAGAGAAACATAGATCAGCTGCCTCTTGCACCCCCCAATGGGGATGTGCCTGGAATCGAACCTAGGACCTTTCAATCCGCAGGCCAAACCGGTTTCGGCAATCTTCATCATCTTTTGCATGAACTATTGAACATTTTCCTAACTGATTACCTTGCTAGTCAAACCCTTCCATTCTCTTTGTTTTTCCAAACAAACATTCTCTACATTAAACTCAGCCCTGAACGTGGATCCCCTGTGGTGTGAGGTGGTACTGGAACTCCCTGCAGGGAATTGCCATGCTTTTCTAGCTTTTTAGTTAAAGCACCTCCCCTAACCATCCTCCCAACCACAGTATACAAGGGTTCCCCTCAACTTACCCTTCCTGAACCACAGTTCCTTTGTGCCTTGCTCCATTGTTTTAAGAATTAAATGCGCACTATGTGAAATACTAAGCAAAGCACTTTGCATGTAAAATTATTCAAGTAATGGCTCAGCCAGAATGGCTCAGTGGTTGAGTATCAACCTATGAACCAGGAGATCACGGTTCAATTCCTGGTCAGGGCATAGACCCAGGTTGTGGGCTCAATCCCTGGTGTGGTGTGTGCAGGAGGCAGCCAATCAATGATTCTCTCTTATCATTGATATTTGTATCTCTCTCTCCCTCTCTGAAGTAAAAATGAATAAATAAATAACTCAAGTAATGGCAGCTAATGACAATTTGATGATGATAAAAGGATGAGGAGATAATATACCTTACCGATTATTTCATTTGAAGTAATCCAATGCTTAAAATGGCATTTTTTGAATGTGTTATATGATTGTTCAATCACCAGTTATTTAGTGAATATTTTTGTGATTCCTTCTACTCAGAAAATAAGGGTAAAAAAAGTATGAAATGTTTAACCAGGCTTCACATTTATTTGTTTTTATGATTTTTTTCATTTATGTATTTAGTTACTTTATTTAAGAGGCAGGGCTTGCACATATAAACCACTGGGAGAAAAGAATAACAGAATAGCCAAAACCGGTTTGGCTCAGTGGATAGAGCGTGGGACAGCGGACTGGAAGGTCCCAGGTTCCATTCCGGTCAAGGGCATATACATTGGTTGTGGGCATATCCCTGGTAGGGGTGTGCTGGAGGCAGCTGGTCCATGTTTCTCTCTCATGGATGTTTCTAGCTCTCTATCTCTCTCCCTTCCTCTCTGTGGAAGATCAATAAAATATATTTAAAAAAAGAATAACCCTCACTGGGTGGCTCAGTTGGTTGGAGCATCGTCCCATATACCAAAAGGTTGCAGTTTGATTCCTGGTCAGGGAGTGTATGGGAGGCAACCAATCGGTGTTTCCCTCACATCAATGTTTCCTTTTCTCTCTCTGTGTCTCTCTCAAAATCAATTAGCCAAAGCTTATCGTCGGGTAAGGATTAAAACATAAAACAATAAGAATAAAAAAATACATCTAAATCTATGGGCCAGAGGAAAAGTACTGCTGCCAGGTCCTAGTTGTATTACTTCCCTATCATTGTGTAAAAAATTACTGTAAGTTTAGCAGCTTAAAACAACACCTATTCATTATCTCAGGGCTCTGTAAGTTGGAAGTCCAGGCTGGCTCAATTAAGTTCTTAGGGATCAAAATCAAGGTGTCAGCCAACTGGGCTCTTAACTGGAGGCTCAGAGGAAGAATCTACTCGAAGCTCGTGCAGAAGGTAGCCTTATGCTTGCAGGTCTGAGGTCTTTGCTGGGTGTTGGCCAGCTGTCACTCTGATTCCTGTGCATGGCCTTCTCCATCTTCAAAGCTGGCACTGGCACTTTTAATTCTTATGCTTTAACTCCTGGCTTTCTTCTATCCATTGGAGAAAACTCTGCTTTTAAAGAGCTCACCTATTTAGGCCTGGCCCACCTGAATAATGTCCATATTTTATGATCAACTATTTAGGAACCTTAATTATATCTGCAGTGCCCTATTCTTTTGTCTTCTTTCTTTCTTTCTTTCTTTCTTTCTTTCTTTCTTTCTTTCTTTCTTTCTTTTTTCTTTTTTCTTTTTTTCTTTTTTTCTTTTTCCATGAAGCAACATAATCCCTGGAGTGCTATTCCATTATATGCACAGGGGAAGGAATCACATAGGATGGGGATTATTAGTTTTTTTTCAGAATCTGCTTATCGCATCAGTACTCAGGATAGTTTCTGGGTAAGTGAGTTTATGGAACAGAAGAGTGAAGAGATGCGTGCAAGAAGCCTCTTGTGTCATTGGAAAGAAACATGATATGAAACTTCACACGTGGCCAGGGAAGCCAGGACTATAGTGAGGAGACCAAGAGTTGATGCTTTCAAAACAGCACCCTGACATTCCTGCAGGCCATCTGGTTATCCATTATTTCTCTAAAGAAAACCACGCCCATGTCCCCTGGGACTAAGTGAAATAAAAATATTTTCGTCCTTCCATCTTCACCATGTCCGCCCAACCTCCTGCAAACAAAGTTAATTTATATTACTTCAATCCTCATCCAGCACCTTATTCAGGAGACTGTACCCCAATTTTTTCTTTTCCAATTCTCTCCCTTTTTTCCAGGCAAAATGCCAGATCAACTCAGCAAAATATTTAAATTAATTGACATCAGAGTGAATAAACAATGAAGTCAAATCTCTCCTAAGAGTTCAACTAGAGCATGAAGAAAGAAAAGATCTGTGTTTGAAATATTTTAAAATTTAAATATGAGCATGCCTGGTATCAAAAATTCGAACAACAAAGTGAATGATATGTTCAATACCTTTTCATATTTTGTATGTACTAGGTATTTATAAAGTTTTTTTTATAATTTTAATGTTTTGTATATAAGTAATTATAAACTTAATTAATCGTATACTTTATATCATAATACAGAAACACTTTTCAATATGCATGCACCTCTTAAATTGGTTACAAACTGTATTAAGTTTTAGAGTAAGGTTAAAAATTAAAATTTAACCATAGTTGGTTGTACTGTATTAGCATGTTTAAGAAGGATTATTTAATAGTAAATGCCTCATCCAGAAAACTACACTTTAAAATAATGCATTATTTGTATCCCTTCTATATCTCAACAACTTTAAACCTCTATGTGTTTTGATTCTTATTTTTTCTTCCACCCCATCCTCCCTCAACCCTATATGCTGTTTTTCTGGAGGTCAATAGTCAGAATGAGACGTGAGGGTGGAGTGTGGCCCAGCTGATAAATCCCAGTGTTGCTGTGGCTGTGCTGGAGGCAGTGGCAGTGCTGGGATTAAGGTCGCAGTGGACAGGGACTTTGTAAAATGTATTCTATTACCCTTAAGGTATAGAAGGTTGATATAAAGACAATCCTGAGTTTGTTATCATATTAGGATCTTTTTATAGAACAAAATGAGCCACGTCCTTGACAATCTATGTTACCGCTGACTTTATTATTAGTGTTCACATGTATTATGTGCCTTTATGCCTAATATAATATTTTCAGTTTTATTCGCTCCCCCCATTGTTTTCTACTTAGCTACGTTTGATACCTCTAGGATCCCCTGCCCCGGGGGAGAACTCCCATCAGTGATACATTTTCTGGAGTAAGATGCAGTGACTGTGAAATGGCTTTATTAGAAAGAGGGCACCAGGTCGATCTCCATACACTTATGTGAGCAAGACAATGAACTTCATGTGTAACTGAAGATAAATGATAAATCCTACAAAAGACCCAGTGGTCAAGTTCCTTGATAAGTGGAATTCGATTATAGCTGTCTATCACCTGATTTGTTGAAATGTGATGTTACAAACTTGACTACTAAATTTGGTAGATGAGGGCCCCCCCCCTTTTTTTAGCCTATTCTGTTTTAGAGAGAACCATTTTGAACTATAACTGTCCTCTTAATCACTGCCCAATATTGTGGTGAATTCAGTTAGGAAATGCCGGCCTCATGTAGAAAAAGACTTAACTCTATACTATATCCACTCACATGTTCTTGCTGTTAAGTTATTTTATGTAAGTGCAATTTACATTTATTCATTCCTGTCACATATCAGAAATGGTTTATATATTTCTTTACACAATCCTATAATAAGTGGAATACTTAGTTGGAAGTATTTAGTTTTAGTTTTTTTGTGAAACTAACGGTTTAGAATTTATTGGTTTACACTGTATGTGATTTTAGGGAGCTAGGAAGATTTTTACATTCCTGTAGCAATTCAATTTCTATAATGTCCTACTGAGGAGAAGCAACATGGGGTACAGTAAGTTAATTACTGTCTCAAATTTATTTATGTATAATTTTTACTTTAATAAAAAAGGTTATAAAATGTTTTCTGTACAATGTGATAAAATATTAATTCACTTGGGATTTTTTTTTAAATTTTGGTTTGTCTTATGTATTCACATGGCTCTGTTTTCCTTCTTTTTTAAATTATGTTTTTATTGATTTCAGAGAGGAAGGGAGAGGGAGAGAGAGAAAGAAACATTAATGACGAGAAAATCATTGATAGGCTGCCTCCTGAATGGCCCCTGCTGGGGATGGAGCCCACAACCTGGGCATGTGCCCTGACCAGGAATTGAACAGTGACCTCCTGGTTCATAGAGCAACATTCAATTGCTGAACCATGCTGGCCTAGCCTGGGAATTGTTTTTGAATCTTAATTTACTCCAGATCATTTGTAGGTGAATTCCTCAAGTGGCTATGATTTTTTAAACCATTTTTGTACTTTTGGGATATTAGCAATTGCTTTTTCTACATTGGTGAGCCTCATTGTTAAGTTGTGAGATGGAATTTGTCTGGATAGGGCTTTTAAATATGTAATTGAAAACTATTCATTAATTGATAGTAGGCTGTGATAATGTTAGTGATTGTGAAAAAAATGTTTAGGTAGAAGTTTAGTGATCATTTGCTCTCTTTAAAAAAATACAAAATACTCTAGGTGTCCTATGAATATAGATAATCCCAATGCATTTACAGTACAGCTGTACTTTAGCAACATACTGGTTTTCAAAAGCTTCTGAATCTTCCTCCTTTCCTTTCCTTTTTATGTATGGAAACTAAGTGAATGTTTTGTGCTGGTCCTTGATGCAGCTCACTCCAAACTCTCTTGGAGATGCATTCTTTCCTTGGGATGTAATCCTCATCCATCTGCCAATAATACTTAAGTCTTTGTCCCTTATTTCTGCCTAGAACTTGCATATTAACATTGCCTGTCTGTTTGGGTGTCTTCAAACTTGGCCTTTCCTTCTTTTTCAGGGCCCTTTAGGTAGCTAGCACGCTGTGGAAGCCAAACAAAGTTGGTTTTATCAGAAGAGGTATTTGTATCCGAAAGGGCTCCTTTGCAGAGATCTCAGGGGCAGGAGTCTTTAGGAAAGAATTAAAAACAGAACTAGAAGCTAAAAATCTCTCTCTCTCTCTCTCTCTCTCTCTCTCTCTCTCTCTCTCTCCTTCTCTCTCTCTCTCATCTTTCCTTCCTCTCTTCCCTTTTTTTTCCTTTTCTGCATCCTTTCCTCTCTCTTCCTCCCCATCTCTGCCCATGATGCTGCATTTTCTTATTCTTTTCTCTCTGCTCCTCAGTCCACAGGTCAAGAAATGGCTGCACCTCGCCAAGCTAACATGTCACATTCAGAGACTGACTTGCTGCTTCCAATTCCACATTCTTGGGGCCTCAGAACCCACCTGGCATTGGGCCTGAGAGCTGGAATGCGCAGGGGCATGTGAATTCTGCTTTTCCCTGTGTGGGCCCCACCTTGGGCTCTAGGGTGCAAGTTTATAAAGGGTGCGGCTTGGTGGTAACATCTATCACACCAAGACTTTGGTAGGCTGATGATTTCTTAGCTGCCTCCATGCGCCACTACAGAGGAAGGGTACAATTTAATTTATTCTCATTCTGTGAACATGGATTAAGCTCTATTTTATATCAAGCTCATAGACTACATATTTATCAAAAAGAATTTAGTGCCCTGACTGGTTTGGCTCAGTGGACAGAGTGTCGGCCTGTGGACCGAATGGTCCTGGGTTCGATTCCAGTCAAGGACATGTACCTTGGTTGCAGGCACATCCCCAGTGGAGTGTATGAAGGAGGCAGCTGATCGATGTTTCTAACTCTCTTTCCCTCTCCCTTTCTCTTTGTAAAAATCAATAAACTATTTTAAAAAAGAATTTAGCATCTAGTAGGGAGGCAGCTCTGACTTTAAGCAAGCAAATAAAAATATAACAATTACAAATGTGTTAAGTTCTTCAAAGCAAAGAAACTGAGGTAGAAAGCAATGCAAGATTAGAGAAGGATTTATTTTTAAGAGGTGAAAAAGGTGAAGGGGTTAAGAGAAGAAAACAAAACTCATAGACACAACAGTATGGTGATTCCCAGAGGAAAATGGGAGAGGATGTAGAAGAGGATACACTAGAAATAAATGGCAATGAAGGCAATGAAAGAGACGTGACTTGGAGTGGTGAACATACCATACAATGTGCAGATACTGTATTCTAGAACTGTACACCAGAAGACTACATAGTTTTATTAATAAATATCATCCCAATAAGTTTAATTAAAAAAAAAGAATGAGATGGAATCAGCAGTAGAGAATATATTTTCAGGGAACTTTTAAAGAAAAAAGATGTAGCTTGTGAGCAAGCAAGGGATGACATGAGAGGAAGGTAGGGGCAAGACTATGATTTGTAGGTCAAGGATTTTGGATTTAATCCCAAGTGTAGGCACAGTACGCACTCATTAGCTAGGATGCTGATGTCATATAATCTATTAAGAAGTATTTATCTAGCCTTTAATTTATGGCAAACTTCAGTCTGGTTCACTGAGAAGAATTAAAAAATAAGTCAAATATATATCCCTACCCAGATTTTTATTGAGGAGGTTAGACTCTCAGGTGGGAGGTGGGGGGGGGGAGGAGAGGTACACTGGGCCCAGGTCTCAGACATCTCAAAGCCACAGAGCCAAAGAGGTTTGTTAAACCGCTCACAGGGGCTGAGTAAGAATTCTGCCCTGTGTCTGAGGGCTGCTGTAGAGCACAGCACTCATTGTGTGTCAAACCTCAGGAACCTTTTCCAATATCTGCTCAGTTTCATCCTCATAGTAACCCTATGAGATAAGAAGTCTTCTCCCCACTGCCCAGATGAGGAAAGGGAAGCACAGAAATATAAACTGCTTGGCCCGAGGCCACAGGACAGGTAAGGGTAAAACCAGGATTGGAGTGCAGGGCGGGCTGGTGCTGAGCCTGCTCTTACCCACCACACAGTGATGTCTCGGCTGTCAGCCTTGACAGGTGGGCAGGGCATCTGCTTGGTACAGGCTGGCAAAGGGGGTCGCAGAGAAAGTGCTGGTTTAAACATTGAGATGACACATTCTCTGGGCCCTGTTGAGTTGGTGATAAAAGCAGGACATACAGGGGGAACTGTTGTCCCTAGGGGCCCGCAACCAGGATCTTAGCTGCTCATTATGTTTCTGTGTCTGACTTTGGAGGGATAGACTATGGTGCATCAGTGAAAGCTGCTTTGGATGCTTGCTAGTGCCCTCCTTCCTTCACTTTCTATTAGGATGTGATCGTTCTAAACTCCCCTTTCTTCTAGATTTATAACATCCTCTAATGTACTATTACATAGTTTAGGACAAAACAGATTATATCAAAACTCATATTAATAAAATAATAGAAAATGCAAGGTATTTACTGGAATACATTTCATACAATGAAGAATTTACTTGGGATAGATTTTTGTGGTATATTTTTGTACACCATTTACTTTGAGGGTGGAAATGCAATTGTCACTTTCAATAATATTTAACTCAAATATGTCTCTACATCTTCGCTTACCATGTTCAGATCGATCTTAATGGAGAGTGTGAGTTAACTCATCATCTTGACATAGCACAGTACAAAAGGGGACAAAAGAGATCTAATTATCATTCATGCACTTTGGAAAGCGCAGGGCCTCCATAAATTGGAAATTGAACTAAGTAGTTTTGTCACCCTTTAGGTTTTGTTATTTCTTTAATATCAGAACAGGGGCTATTCTGACTCTTTAAAAAATTATGGTTTTTTTACAGAGAGGAAGAGAGAGGGATAGAGAGTTAGAAACATGGATGAGAGAAAGACATCAATCAGCTATCTCTTGCACACCCCCAACTGGGGATGTGCCCGCAACCAAGGTACATGCCCTTGACTGGAATCGAATCTGGGACCTTTCAGTCCGCAGACCGACACTCTACCACTGAGCCAAACCGGTTTCAGCTATTCGGGCTCTTTGGACTAGAGTTGCACAGGCCCTCCTTGGCCCTCCTTGGTTCATGCCTTCCCTCCTAAGTTCCTGTTTTCACTATTGACTCTCTATGTAACTGTATCTCTGAATTCCATAGTCTTAGGGATATATGTAATAGAGCATTCTGCATGGGAAATGATTTATTATGGTATATAGAATCAATCAGGGTCTAATCAGGAAAGAGGAATGACGCAGTATTTTGAACAGAGAAAATTTAACATGAAGAATTACCAACAGTCACAGAGAATATCAGGGACTGGTTACTAAGAACTAAGGGCATAGGAACAACAGATTAAGGAGCAACCGCTCTCCCTAGAGCTAGGTAAGCTGCCCGAGGCACAGGTTCCCCCCGCACTAAGGCCCTGACCTTACAGGAGAGCACGTAGCTGTGGTCAGGATGTACAGAAGCCACTGTGATGTGGGGCGGGGTATATGGCGGGGCCAGAAATGTCTCCCTGGAGGCGCTCTGTTACAAAACCGTCTGGAGTGTCCCCAAGGAAGCTGCTGGCTGCTGGGTGCTGCTGGCTGCTGTGCCCGTGCCCGGAGGAGGCAGGTGCTGCGAAGGCCTCCCTGCTGCAATAGAGCATGGCACTGAGAAGAAATAGTCCTTTCTTCTAACAGGCTTTTACAGCACCTTTTATCCACACAGGTTCACATTGTAATAGCAGTTAAAAGAAAAATATTTAAAGGGACCATATTTTCCAGAGCAGGCAATGAAGGGTGGATTTGGAACTAAAAAGAGAATAAATGAATAAACCAATATCTGGCACACCTGGGAATCTCTACTTATTTGCTGTCAGGGTTTGACCAAGGATGTTCAAGCTATTGGACTGAAATTATTAGAATAGCAACTTGTTTTTAATATGTAACTTATATATTTGTCTGATAAATAACTTTTAAATAAATTGGCTCTAAGTCACATTTGTGTCACAACCAGTACTTTGAAACAAAATAATCTAATTATTTTTCTAGTATTTTACAATGAATCATGATGGAAACCATTGTTCACAAAGCCTTGTGTCCAATTTTGTATTAGAATAAATTAGTTTGTAGTGAAAATAGCTTTTGTCTTACTTTAAATGCAGCAAATCCATTTTCAGGTGCTTTCGAATTACCATTAAAGTTTTTTAAACGCTCACATGAAAATATGTTTTTATTGATTTTTTAGAGAGAGTGAGAAAAACTGTCTCCCCTATGTGCCCCGATGGAGATTAAACCCATAATCTAAGTATATGCCCTAACCCAGTAGTCAGCAAACTACGGCTCTCGAGCTACATGCAGCTCTTTGGCTCCTTGAGTGTGGCTCTTCCACAAAGTGTGATTGAAACTTCGTGGCCCATGCGCAGAAGACGGTTTTCGGCTCTCAAAAGAAATTTCAATCATCACACTGTTGATATTTGGCTCTGTTGACTAATGAGTTTGCTGACCATTCTCCTAACCAGAATCTGCAACCTGTGTGAGTGTGTGTGTGTGTGTGTGTGTGTGTGTGTGTGTGTGTGTGTGGAATGATGCTTCAACCGATTGAGCCACTAGGCCAGAACTACCATTAAATTTTAAGTAAGGTCCAGGGGGAACAAGATTGATCATTCTCATTTGCTGTATGTTGCCAGCATCTGGTAGTGAGGGAGTGGCACATAGCAGATGCTCAGCTGGTTATCTATACATGAAAATATATTACTACTGCCCAAGTTTGTAGGCAAACTACCTGTTTTGCCACTAAAAATGTAATAAATGCAAGAAATAGTTGTGTTTGTGCAAGAATTATGTATAGAATAATATATAAGATTATAGAAAATTATATGAAGTGCATTTCCTATCTATTATAGTATAATAAATTATTTCCCAAGATCTCTTAAAATCTTTTTAAAAATATGATAGTTTGAAAAACCACAAGAAAACCTGTGAGGAGAAAATATCCATGGCAATGCCATTATTCAAAAGGTTATTTCTCATGAAGACAGTGAATTTTACCAGAGGTTGCCGTTACAAGTTCATTTTTAGGAAATAGTAATAACTATTATCTTTGGTTGGTGAAACTCTTTTTATTGTCATCCTTGCGAGAGGATTTTCTGGATGTTGCTCCCAAATTCATCTGTTGAAGTCATATCAATCTTGAAGGAAAAGGAAACCTTAGAGATAGAGCATGCTGATTATGTTTTATGTTAAAGACAGTAACTTATGGCTGTAGGAAAGTTAAAATGAAACAAATACCTTGCTAAGAGAGTAAGGACTACATTTTTGTCCAATATTTTAGCATAATAATTATTACTGATTCAGAATTCAGAGCACCAACTAATGGTAGTTTTGTAAAAGAAGATATAGAAGACAGGAGGAGAAAATGAGGAGTGGGTAGTCATAATCTTCAAATCTATCTATCTGTCTAAAGACATAGTGATATAAAATAATTTATTTCTATTGTCTGATGGCAATTACTTAAAGTTGATATTTTCTTAATACCATCAGTGAGAATGATCTGTTTCCTTCTTAGCAAAACAGTACAACTACTTCTTTCTCATTGATAGCAAAATAATAATATGACATAAAATCTGTATGTAGATTGTATGCCAAGTTAATTTTCTTTATTTTGTAGTTATATAGGTTGTATATTTAATAAGGTATGAATAATGCAATTGAACTCAACTGATATGAGACAATGATCATAATTAATTCATATATATTGAAATTTCACTGAGCATATGGCACTATATTTAATAAAAACACTCTATAAATTGTTTTCTGATGCTTTTCCCCTGTTTTATATATTTGTTCCTTTTAACTTTAAATTGAACTTGCCAATACCTTGAAATTCTGAAACTGCAAGACTGGCAGAGAAAAGGGCAAAGGGATTTTTTCCTCTTCTAATAACATAAGAAATAAAGGTCAAATGCTATAACAGCTACAATACCAACAATACCAACAACAACACCTTAGAGTGGCCTGCATTCCCGAAGCTGTGAGAACACTTGGGTGAGGGAGGTAGTAATAAAGCACGTGAGTTCTTACTTGCCCGACTCACTTGAACTAAATCACCAACACAAATCTTTTAAGCTTAGGAATTCAAGTAAAGCACTGTGGGTTCTCTGTTGTTGGTGACTTGGTACACTAAGAAACGGCCCTAAAATAGTCTATTGTTTTTGTTATTGATCACTTATTATTCTATAATAAATAAGAGATTTTACTGTTAAAGATTATTGAATGCCATGTTGATTTCAGAGGATGAAAAAGGCACAAAGAAGAAGATAAGCTTTTCAAATCCATAATCTCAGCCTTTGTAAGACCATTATTTGAATAATGTAGAGAACACTTAAAGAATTGTGATTTTTCTATTCAAAGTGTGTGTTTTTTATGTGCATTATTTTGGGACAAATGCTTTTCTTACATTTTTATCGCTAATCTTGTTTTCCAGGCACTTTGGAAAGACATGAAACAGGAGAAAGAGCAAGAATTATTCTTAATTGTGATGATTCACAGTTTCTAAAGCCCAAGTCAGTACTTTCAGTTGCCTCAGAGACACATAAGCACAAAAGTGTAGAGCAGAGATCCTCCAGCTCCTACCAGTTTGGGCCAACACCTTGCCCTGGTCTGCAGGTGGAGTCTTCATGTAAGGTAAGCTCAAATGAAGCTGCTGCTAACAGACATCATCAACCTGACTAAGGACTAATATGTCTTATAAATATGTGGTGAATAAATATCAGCACAAAAACAAGAACTCATATGATCTGCCTCTACCAGACATATCACCAAGTGATCCTCTGTCAATCGGGATGTCTTTTTGAATGATTATTTCTCTTGGTGTAGCATTCTTTTTGATAAAATAGGTTGCAGCTTATAAAAATGGAGCCAATTTTATATTAACTCTTGAACTCTAGATGGATGGTTTTCCATTGATCAGAGGAAAGAAACCTACATTCTGTAGTCTAGATTTTTTTATTTGTTTGTTTGTTTGTTTGGTTGTTGTTGTTGTTTTAGTTGAGAGTATTTTACCTTTTTTATAATGCTAATTATAAATAAACTAAAAATGAATCAGAAAAACTGGATCATTTTGGGGACAATTGTGTAGATAACACTCAGCATCCCTGGGGTCACCTGCTTTTTAGGTTTCCAATGTCTAGGGTCTGCAGGCACAAATCTCATTCATTAAATGCCCATTTTACTAGTTTAATGCCCAGAAGGTAAACTCATTACTATTTCTTTCATTTTCTTAAAGGACCTCTACCTTTAGATAGTGAGAATAGTGTGTATATATGTTTTATTTTCTTTATACAACTTTTTTTCTTGACTCCAGGAAACAATAAAATGCCAGGGTCTTGTTTTCTTACTCTTAGGCTGACTCCCACTTTACTTTTTAGTACTTTTCCTTAGATAATTACAGTTTCCAACCTTCACTGTCTACAGAGTAAGAGAGTTGAATTAGACAGGGCTATCCCCTTTTTGGTTCTATACCAGCCATAGGCAAACTATGGCCCGCGGGCCAGATCCGGCCCGTTCAGCTGTTCTATCTGGCCTGCGGAGCCGAAAGAGCGGAGGGTTCTCTTTCTCTCCCCTCCTTCACCAGCAGCCCAAGATGAGAGAGCCAGCATGGTCAGGTTGCTTTGTTCCGGCCCTCCGGTCCAGTTTAAGAACCCATTGTGGCCCTCGAATCAAAAAGTTTGCCCACCCCTGTTCTATACCCTATGCTTCTAATTAGCTTACTGTTAACTAGAGCTTTTTTGGTTTGTTCTTCTCCACTTATGAACTGCATCTCTTCATTTCATTTTCTTAGGTTTGAGCCATTGAGACTTTTTATCTTAATCCTACTTATAATTGGATAAATGTGAAATTTCTAGAGTGCTTATAAACGCTCCATTTTTCTTCTTATTAATATAGTAAAATGCTTGATGAGTTTTTAACCAGAAAAAAAATCCCTTTTGAAAAAGAAGATATAAAGAACCCTCATTTAGAAGTGGGAAAAATGAGGTACAATACGCCTGTGAAATTTAGAACTCTTTAAGGGTACTCTGTGTTTCAGGACATTTTAATGTGAATTTTAGTAAAACACAAATGAAGCATTTTAGAATGATAAACTAAATGGACGCATAGCTTGTAAGAAGTATCGAGTGAGCTCTTTGTGTTTAGCAATATTTGGAATTTATTAGCGTTGTCTATTCATATGCTCTTGCATTTGAAGTGTGCACATAGATTTGGGGAAAGGTTTTAAAAAGAACAACAACTACAATAAAACATTTTTAAAATGAGTCCAATTTGAAATGCTGGAGGAGTTGAGTTTGTGCAGTTACCCAAAGAAAAGTCTTCGGGGAAGGAGAGGGCCAAGGTCTCAAAGGATTTAAAGAAACACAATATAATAATGGTGGGGAACTGATTTTTCTCAGATCCTGTGTTTAAATTGCAGTGGGAGGGAATTATCTTCAAAGTAAGAAATAAACAATCTTACTAAAATCATCTCCACAAGGCAGAAATCTTGATAGCTTCATTATATTTTAAAGAAAGAAGGCTTGCTTTGTCTGTTGGCTTGTTGATTTTAAATGCTTTAGCTGCATTGCTTGTCTGAAAAATGAGTAAGAGGAGAAACTGAATTATTTCAACTGCTTCAATGTAGACCCATTGTACTGTCTGTCCTGGGCATGTTTGTTTAAAATAACTGATTTTTAAGAGCAGTGTTTCCAAAACTTTTGACATCTGTGTACCCTTTCTATAATTTTCATAATGCTGAGTACCCCTCGTCAAAAAAAAGGATGTATTTTTAACAACAATCAAAATATATTTATTTCTCCTTTTTTGGTACATACACAAAATAATAATAAGTGAAAAATAAAATTATCCATAATAAAATATAAATAAAAGTTATATTATGAATAACATTTATTTGCACACCGAACCATCTCATGCCTCACAAGACTGTCTTGACTTGACTCATGAGAATGAAGAATTAGGCGCAGCTAAGCATGGTGCGGTGCATATCCCCACCAAACTCCGGTGCAACACGTATCCCCACCAAACTCTTCCCGTACCCCTGGGGGTACGCGTACCCCACTTTGGGAAACACTGTAATGGGTCCCCGATGGCCTCCCCTGTTGATTATTTAGAGCTTCGCGGTTTAATATGGTAGCTGTTAACCACTCGTAGCTTTTGAGCACATGAAACTTGCCTAGCACCACATGTTAAAATGAGAGTTGGATATATAGGTTTCACCAACACACTAAACCCTTCCTAGCGATAGAATAGAGACATATACAATACAAAGGTGCAGAAATAGACCAGGCAGTTTGCTTTTGGAACACATGTGAAGCGATGCACATGTTTGACAGAGAATACCCATTGCTCACAAGTAAGTCTTTTACATTTGTATTTCAACTATCATGGAGTTAAATAAAACTTTTTAATAAGACTTTTTTTGTTGTTGTTACACCTGCTTAATGAAGAATTCCCCTCTTCTCACTCTGTGGTATGGGTTGAAATAGTTTTTGGTACAAAGTTCCCTCCGTGGTGAGGAACACTGTGAAAAGCCTATGGCAGCTTTGTTTCCAGACTAATTTAGGAGGCCTCAGCGTCGCTAGCAAGAGCAGGAAACACACCATTCAAGTGACTCCAGCTGTCCCCTTGCACACAGAAGCCACCCTGGATGTCCTCACAGGACTTCAAAGGCTGGCTTGTATCTAAACAGTCGCTGGACGTAAATCAGAGGCACAAAAGGGGAATGCTCGTATTTCATGGTGCGTGGCGGGCTGAAGGCCGGCATTGTGCCGCACGTGCCGGGGGGACGTGCCCGCAGCAGAAGGGCACTTCTCCGGCTCGTGTGACAAATGTCGTTAACGCCAGATCCATATTAATGTTGTCAAGTTCCCCTGATGTATTTAAACAGATTTTAATTATTTTCATCGTCCAAGGGCCCGCCACGTATAGCCTAACAGTTCTCCAGGAGAAAACTCACTTCATGTGGGAATGTAAAACCTCTCGTAAAAATGAAACTTTCATATTGGCCTTCGTCATTGACATAGGTTATTCATCAAGTCGGCAATTTGTGTGGCAAAGTGCCATTTGAATAGTGTATTGTTAGGATACTTATGGTCCACTTGACAAGGGCTCTTGCTGTAAATAGTGCAATTTGACTCCAGCTGTTAAAGAGTGGCTTTGACAGCAGCCCCACAGAATGGAGATGCCTAACTGCTCTGCCGAAAATCAATATTGGGTTCTCGTTCCCAGTAACCTGTTCTTTTCTCTCCCGCACGCTTACAAACGGCCGTCAAGGGTTTAGAAGTGGAAGTTTAAATATTATTTTAAATATAATCGACTTTGAGTTTCAAATGAAGGCTTGGGATCAGATGGTACAAGTGCAGGGTTCTAGGATATTATGCCCACCCCCTGGTTCATGTTTAGGCACAATTACAGGCCAGCTGAATTTGGACTCTCCGGCTTCGGTTAGAAAAGGATTAGAGTGAAGCATGGACTCGAAACCGTGTGCCTATTCTATGCTGCCAGCGTACGTGTTCATTTTGACCCTTTTATTAATTTACCTTCTGCGACCCTCCCTTCCTTCTCTGTGTGTATTCCTTTTTGTAGAGATGGCGGGGATCTTTGTGGCCGTGCCCATAGCAACACCCACAGGAGTTGACTACCAGTAACGTCCTCGGTGTCGTCCAAGATTTCCCTAAAGCAGACCCTTGCTGGTTTTGAAGAGTTTCCTAGCAGTGTTGGGCAATGCAAGATTGTGATGGTACCTGTCAGTAATAGATTTTGAATCTGTTATAATAACTATATGCAAGGGATCTTTTTTTTTTTTCATTGGGTTTCTCCACTGTGTTAGCTGATTTCCCAAGATTGCAGATATGGTTTACTTAAGTCCTTTCTAGTTTTGACTGAATTTGATTTTGAATTTTATTGTTGTTTGCCTGAGATAGCATACATCTTCATCTAAGGTGTGCTGAGCAGGATTTGAAAGAGCTGTCATTTGTAACATGGAAAATGCTGGTAAAATGTGTACTTTCTCAAAAAGCCTTTTCCAGTGGCAGCTGTTAAAGAGCCATCCTCCTATTAATTGCCAACTCTGAATTTATTGAATTTGTGGCTGAGATTGCAACTGAAAATTCATAAAGCTGGTAATAATAATAATTGTGTACAGTGACCTTTAAGGCTGATTCAAGCTCAGTGTTGTTGTTTTTATAATTGCTGATAGGCAGTCCTGGATTTCTACCAGACAAAGGATTTGTTCTGCTTTGGTTTTAGCTGGTTTCAAAAAAATGTTAGTTTTTCTGTTAACTCCAAAGTAATTCTTTTTACAAAATGAATGCTTATGTCATTTTTTAGTATTATGTTTAAACTAAGTGTATCTCAGTTTCTCCCTCTAACCCCACAATATTCATTAATTCTTGAGAAACATGAACATCTTAAGATTATAACTTTCTTTTGAATTAGACATTCTGATTAGTCATCAACTGACTTGTGGGCTGGGGGTTCTAGTGTGGAAATATGAGTAAAAGGCATTATAATTTTGTAGTTAGTTTAACGTAGGGACAGTGTTGCATAATTTATCAAGCATATCTTTAAACTTGCAATAATAATTTTGTGTAGCTATTTTAAAACTATGAATTCTGTAATCATCTCAATCCTACATTATCTACCCTTAACCATTTACAGACATTTTCCTCCCTTACTTCTCCGTTTTTCCTACTCTTTATTCTTCTTAGTTGTAAATTGTTGTTTTGCTTTTTAAAAACCTGTGATGTTTCCAAGTTGGTTAAGAACCAGCTCTTTGTAGGACACAAAGATGAACTTATTCAGCCTACTGAAATAGGTGGGATAGAAAACACTTCAATGGCCTTGAATATTCCATTATTGAGCAACTTTGTGGTTCTGACTAAAAGGTGATGTTAAATGTTACCCTTTTACAGAGACTTGGAATTTACTTGGTAACCAAGTTGTTGTCCTGCATCAGTAATATCTTGTGTTTATATCCCATTTTTGATGACTGCCACAGTGGATGATATGGTCAGGTGTAAAACATAATGAAGTTTGTAGAAATTCGGATGTTTTGTTACCTAAAAGGGTTAGTGGCTTATACCAGGGAAAAAAAGGGAGGAAAATAAAATCTTTCTTCTTGAAAGCTGGTAATCTCACTTATTGACTGAGAGTACCATCTGGACCCATTTAAAGGAACCCCAACAGGCACTCCTTCTGTTCCAATGACTTATGTTAAAGCTGGTCCTAAGAGAGCAGCAAATGCAAAAATGTAACAGGAAGCAATTCTCTGGGAAAAAAAGAAGGCATTTATTCTAATGAAATATTTTCCCCATGCTGGTAAAAACAAAATGTATTAAGACTTTTGCTTTATTCATTGATACTAGGAGCTTGAACTTATTGAAAAAGATATTCAACTAATATCGAATTGCATTTTAGTATTTAGTATTTTTCTGAATTGCATTTAATAGTGACATCGCCAGCTCTCTGCATCCCCAAATGGCATTCATGACGTTACATACAAGTAATGACTAAGTGACATTATTTGTAATTTTCTACATACTGTTAAGCTTATGAAAATGGCTGCTTTAATCCTAAATTAAAATGTCCTGCATAAGCTTGTAATCTTAGTATGCTTATTCATACCAGGTATAAAATACACTCATAAGAGGCTGCCAGGAGCAGCGGGGGCTTCTTATACACATGTTAAACTCCAGGCACATCCACATAGCACTGGTCATTTTAGTTGTTTTTCTGCTTGTTTTTGTGTTTTGTCTTTACATGTTGTCCAAGACCTGATGGTTTTCCAAAGGCCGTTTGAGATGGAATACAGCCGTGCTCACCTTTATTCCTTTCTCCCCAGCTCCCACTAGAGGTCTCTGCTCATTATACAAAACTTGGCCTCCATTTACTGTCAACATTTTGCTTTTCTTTTTTGCTCCTTAAACGAAAATATTTATTTAGATGCATAATAAGTAGTAATGGAGGGGTACAGGGTTTGCCAGAACCTTTGTTTTTAGCTATTTCATTGTTAGAATGCCAGCTGGTCAAGATACCTGTTCTCTCCTTTCCTTTCTTTCCTTAGATGTGGGAGCCCAGTCTTGACTGAATCATATGTAAGTTGGTTCCTGTCTCCGCTGTCTTAGCACAGATGTAGCTGAGCCCACTGATGGATGGCCCTGCAGCCAGGCTCCCCCCTGCCCGATTTCTCTCCCATGTGGTCCCATCTTCACCTCCCCACCTTATTTTCTTTTTTTTCTCTCTCTTTTAAATATATATATATATATATATATATATATATATATATATATATATTGCAGAGAGGAAGGGAGAGTGATAGAGAGTTAGAACATTGATGAGAGAGAAAGATTGATCAGCTGCCTCCTGCACACCCCCCACTGGGGATGTGTCCACAATCAAGATACATGCCCTTGACCAGAATCGAACCTGGGACCTTTCAGTCTGCAGGCCAACACTCTATCCACTGAGCCAAACCGGTTTCGGCCCCACCTTATTTTCTTGAACATTCATTGCCAGCTATGCTTGGATCGGATACACTACAAGTTAGTTTGGGTTATTTCTGTAGTCCCAGAATTTCAGAATTCTTTGTGTTTGCTGTGATTAGTTGATGAGACTTAACTTCTGCTGGATCTCTGGTTTTTAGTTTCTCTGTCTGATTACCTGGCTTAGTATACTTCTTCCTCCCAGGTTGCCTCTCTATGAACCAGAATCCTCAATCTCCATTCTTTCTGGGTTCTTCTGCCTCCACTTTTCGAGGGGGTGGTAGTTTATTTTGCTATGTAACAAATTATCACAAAGGTAAGTGTGACCTTAGAACAATACACATTTATTCCATCACCATTTCCCATGTTCTGGGAGTCTGGCTTCGCCTGGCTGAGTTCTCTGTTCCGGGTCTCACTGGCTGATATCCAGGTGTGGGCGGGGCACCTGTGTCACCCAAGGCTGAGGGTCCTCTTCCAAGCTTATTCAGGTTAAGGGTGGAATTCAGCTCCTTGTGGTATCAGGGCTGGAGTCCTATTTATTGGTGGCTGTTTGACGAGGGGTCACACACTCCTTGCCACACAGTCCCCTTTATCTTTAAACAAGCAGTGGAGAACTTCTTGTGTATAAAGTCCCCTTGTACTTTGAATCTCTAACGTCTCCCTCTGCCACGGGCTGTAAAGAACTTTCTGCTTTCAAAAACGCCACGTGATTAAGTCTGGGTGACTCAATCTCTCTATTTTAAAGTCAGTTGGTTTGGAACCTTAATTACATCAGCACAATCCCTTTAGCACAGTTCCTCCTGTTTGGATGACTAACTGGAAGAAGGTATATTTCACCGGCGTCTGGGAATCTTGGGGGCAACTTTATGATTCTGCCTACAGACA
This sequence comes from Vespertilio murinus, assembly GCA_963924515.1. Taxonomy (NCBI): domain Eukaryota; kingdom Metazoa; phylum Chordata; class Mammalia; order Chiroptera; family Vespertilionidae; genus Vespertilio; species Vespertilio murinus. The sequence continues at coordinate 165,765,151 of OZ004704.1, read as the reverse complement.
GGAGCTGCTATTTGATGACCATTACTGTCTTCTGCTTCTAGAACATTTAATCTCTGCCTGAATGCTCTGATTAGCTGTCATTGATCAAGACTCCTGTTTCTCCTTGGGACCTCTTCCCGCTGTCTGCTCCTTTGAGATCTGTCTCTCTTGACTCTCAGGCCAAACCCTGTTATGCAAAAAATCAAAGTGTGGTATTGATCATGTGATTCTGTGGCAGAGTATAAAGTGAATAATAGGAGTCCTGTCTCTGCCTACATGATTATCATGAGGCTTAAGTAAGAAAATAATTTTATAGTTGATAGGGCTCTCCCAATCTAAGAAGTTACCTGAATCCAGAAGTTTGCAAATGTTGTTATTATATGATTGGCAGTCCAACATTTTTTATTACATTTTATTCAACTCTGCCATTTAAAGTTAAAATCAAGTTCATAGATAGTAAAAATTTGTCTTTAAGCCCTCTTAAGCATATTTTTTCTTCATGCTTTAATGTTCAATTATGCTAATAATCAGCTTAGTCAATCCTGAGAACATTCTTTGACCTTGGGTATGAAATTTCTGGTGTTATTACGAATGATTGGAATTAGTAATACTAGCAGAAAACTGCCTGTGTTGAGGATATTTTATACAAATTTTTATGATAATTCCATTAATCATGTTATTCCATTGAAATATACTTCTGACTCTTCTATCATACTCAAAAGAGCGGTAGAATCAGGTACAGAAGATTCAGTGGGTGTTCTAAGGAGAGAGGGCCCAGATAACACAGAGCACACCAGATGATAGTTTGTTTCACTGGTTGGTGAGGACCAGTAAAGGGGCCACAGCTTTACATTTTTTTCCTTAAACTAGTATTCTATGTTCATTGATTCTAGAACTAAGCTCTTGCATTCTAAAACATTATGTTATTATTCTTTATTAAAATTCAGTTTTGTAATAGGAATTAATTATCAAAAATATAAGGATTAAACCTAAGGATTTGGGCCCTTATTTTATCTAGCTGCAAAAAAAAAGCATTGTAACTGGTGCTTAATTCATAGGCAAATCATTAAGTACCATAGAATTAAGCAGTGTAATCTGCAAGATACTCAGTACTTCATTACCTATAAGTGATACGGCATATCTCATCAAGCTTTTGCCTGATGTATTCTTGATAAATCATTTAATATGGTTGTTTCTAATTCTCATTCTCAGGACATGTTGAATTTCATTCAGAGAAAACATGTAACACCATATTATAATTAAGTTTCCTCACTTGAGAATTAAATCAGGTGTAACCTGCAGAAAATTTTTAATTGATTTTCACTATTATCTGGTGACATATTGTTTGTTTCCAAATTCTGGATACCTTAATGCATAATCAAAACCTAGAAAATATCCCCTTTAATATTTCAAAATGTTCATAAAATTCAAATTCTAAGTAGTATTATTACTGTGTGATTTTTATTTTATCTTCTAAACTGGAAACCAAATCTACTCTTTTCTTATCAAGAATGCTTTCTGAGTTTTAAATTTGATTTTGTTACTATCTTGGGGGTAAGGTAAACGTCCTATAAAGGTTACACACACTCTTCAGCCACATGATTTTCCAATCTGTTGAACTCACATCATAGTTTATGAATTTGGCTTTTCATCTTCCACTAGCATGACCTGGATGAGAAGAAAAGAGGGTTGAAAATGGACATCCAGTTATATTAACCTGTGTTGTATTCATCCTTGGAATACAATTCAAAATTATGAAGCATACATGGAAAATATATTGAAAAATGTCAACTGTATGTTTGGCACTATAACCCAGATATTTAATTCCCAGCTACCTGGCCTCATAGAAGAAACTCATAGTCCTCCTGCTGCTGGCCTTCTGCCAGACTCTTTTCCATCTGATTCCTTACTGTGAAGTCTAAGCTTTAATGGCACTTCCCTATTAAGTGAGTAGCAGCCCACCTTCCATTCTCTTTCTTGGCATTCTTTTTATTTTACTTTTTTATCCTCCCCACCATCTTGCCTGGAGGCAAGGGGACAGGGAAGAGCAAACCCTCAACCCAAAGTGGTCAATGATCTGCTTTACTGGTTTATCACAATGAAGTCATCATCTAGCATATGTAGGACACAGGCAGGCATTCAGACATATTTGTTGAATAAACACATGGACTAATTACTACTAAAGTATAGACATGAAAAATAGACAAATAGATGGTAAGAAAGTGGAGGATCCTTCCTTTTTTGAATTATAAGGGAAAAATGAAAATATAACTACCCAAAAATACATATTTAGTCAGTCATTTGCTTTCAGTCAAAATTGGGTTGCATGTGACTTGATTTTACAGAGAGTGACTTAGTAACAATAGTCCATACCAGCAAAGAGGCTGTTAAAATACAATAGCTACCCTACTGATATTTCGACACCAATCCAAATCAATTCAAAGGTTTATAAGGCATGTCGATATGTAGACCAGTCCAAATCAATTCAAAAGTTTATAAGAAAAAAATAAATTAAACACTGGTGATGAAATTTGGCATGTTTAGTACTTTGGGGAGAAATGATTCACTATAGGTAAGATGGGCAACAGTGAGCTGATATACATTTATTAAAAAAAAAGATTAAAAGACAGTGTGGTTATATGGTTTTTTATACCAACAGCCTTTATATTATCGCCCCATTCACTTGTTCTTAAATCTCAGACTCCTTTTTTCTAGTAACAAAACTACCTAAAATAAGCACTCACAAATAGCCTGAGGATTATATTGTATATCGTGGGTCCTCCCTCTGCTTCCCTTAAATAATTACTAAGACCTCTCCTCAATGCAAAAACCCTGAAGCCAGCTACAATCTAATCAGTGGGTTTGTAATAACTTTTAGAAATGTAAGTGTAATAAATATGAAGAGGCCTGGTTTATGTTTTATTTCCCAGATGCAGAGTCTCTGGCACAATTCTGCATCCCTCCAGTGGCAAGCATTGCTTCCTACTTTCCTAGATTATTTGAAAATTGCAGAAATCCTCCTCTCATCACAGGTTGGTGAAGAGAGGACTGATTCTGTTCTGTGATGTGTATAATGGCAAATGCTTGTAGGTAACTCCTTATTGCAGGGATATAGGGTAGCATGCTGGATTAGCAGTCCCAAGAGGTATTGAGCCTCATGGGGATACTCTTCCTTATCTGCTTGCCTCCAGGGAGGAGGTGACTCAGTGACAGTGAACAAGCCAATGCTCCTCCTTGTGGCTTCCCTGATGACTCTGCTCTCTATGCATCTCTTTCTGCCCAATCTCATGTACAGGAGATGGTCTACTCTCCACATGTTCAAATCCTACCCACACTACAGCATCTGTCTGCACTATTTAACATGTAACTGCTAATTAACTATGAATTACCTGGTTATTTTTCAAGTATTTATCCATCTGATCTTCTCAATTAGGCCTTAAGCTCATTGTAAATAAAGAACTAGGGTGCCTGTATGTTATGTAAATTTTGTAGCATGGAGTAAAGAACAGAATACTTCATTTATTCAGCAAATATTCAGTGAATACCTGGTATGTGCCAGACACTTTTCTTTAAAAATATATTTTTTATTGATTTCAGAGAGGAAAGGAGAAGGAGAGAGAGGTAGAAAATCCAATGATGAGATAACTATTGATCAGTTGCCTCCTATGCACCCCCACTGGGGATCAAGCCAGTAATTTGGGCATATGCTCTGACCTGGAATCAAACCGTGACCTCCTGGTTCATAGGTTGATGCTCAACTATTGGGCCAGGCCTAGATACTTTTCTTGAGACTAGTACTTTCAACAAAGTCCTGAAGCTCATGCCACTTAACATTTCTGGGGAGAGGAGAGAGACCATAATTTACACAAAACAAAACCACAATAATGTCAGATAGTGATCAAGGCTCTACAGGGAATTAACAGCAGGTGGGTTGATAGACATGCCTAGATATTTAGTCTAAACTGAGTGGTCAGAGGATTAGATAGCATTATACTGTCTGAATGAGGAGAAGAAGCCAGCTAATCATGTGACTAGCAGAGGGGAGAATATTATAGGCAACAGAAAGAGCCTAAAGTAGCAATGAAGCCAAGGCCAGTATAACTGGAGGAAAATGCATGGGGAGAGAATTAGAAGTCCATATTCAAGAGAGATACAGTGTAGACCATGCTGGATTTGGTAATCCAGAGTACGGAGCTTGACTTTTATTGTAAGTAATAAGGGACTCTTTTCATCAAAACGAGTGATGGGATCTGATTTATTTGTTTTGAAAATATCACTTTGGTTGCTATGTGAAAAATTATATTAGCAGAGAGGAGTGTCAGAAAGAGAAAGATATTGCATAGTTGCATCGAGAGAAGGAAACTATTGGGCAAGGTAGAAGAGGGTAAAGGGGGATAGCTAAATGGTGATGGAAGGAGATGACTTTGGGTGGTGAACACACAATACAATATACAGATGATGTATTATGGATTGTACACTTGAAACCTAAATAATTTTATTAACCAATATCACCCCAATAAATTCAATAAAAGTGTGCGTGTGTGTGTGTGTGTGTGTGTGTGTGTGTGTGAGAGAGAGAGAGAGAGAGAGAGGGAGAGAGAGAGAGAGAGAGAGAGAGAGATTGATTTTTAGTTGGTGTTGAGATTGTGAACACCAAATTGGTAAAGACCATGATAGAATATATGTGCTCTGGTAGACCTACATCCCAATATGCCAGGAGAATCCCTGTAGATGGTGAGCTGATGCTGCCCATGGAATGCTGGAAATAATGTTATGTCTAAAACTTGATGGATATGCTTTTGCCATGGGGAAACTTCAGATCCAAAAGCCCACACCTCAGTAGGAGATTGATGAGAAGCTGATATGACTGGAGGTAGAATTTGTTGTGGTAATGGTGTAGGATGACTGTGTCTTATAGTCCAGCAAGAAAAGAAAGTCTTTTAACCTGGCCTCAGACATCTGAGAGCAACTTACATTTGCAGTTAAAACTAAAATAGGTGGCATACAAGCAACCAATATAACCTTATAATAGAGTCCTCTGTTAACATAAAACTTTCCTGAATCAAGGGGAGTTAATACCTTAAATTGCATGATTTATATTTATATTGTTATTTTTTGCTATAAAATGTTTCTGTATACATTTAAAATTTCTGTTAATTTAGAACAGGCCAGGGATTAGCAAACTTTCCCTGTAAAGGGCCAGTTGTAAGTATTATTGGCTTTATGGGCTATATGGTCTCTGTCACAGCTACTCAACTCTATAAAATATCCAAATAGCCATAGATGATACCTTTTTCTGTGATAAAATAATATTTTATTTTTAAAATATATTTTATTGATATTTTACAGAGAGGAAGGGAGAGAGATAGAGAGCTAGAAACATCGCTGAGAGAGAAACATCAACCAGCCACCTCTTGCACACCCCCTACCGGGGATGTGCTCGCAACCAATATACATGCCCTTGACCAGAATGGAAACGGGACCTTTCAGTCCGCAGACCGACGCTCTACCACTGAGCCTAACCGGTTTCAGCATATTTTTTTAAAGGTGGTAGTCAATATTTCGCCTGTTGGCCATGGTTTTGTAAACTCTACAGTACGCAGGACTGTGATTAGATTCCATTATAATTCAGTGCAATAGGCCATGAAAAGAGGAATAGAAGCTTTTCACTGGAGAAATTATATTTGGTTTTTGTCATTAACAGATAATATTGTAATGCTCCCTCTTTATTAAATCTTATAAGTGTTTTTACTCAATTTTTGAGCCCTGACTTATAAAATCTATTTTGGCTTTTGGACATTTTTATTTCCCCCATTCTTAATTCTTTAAGGTAGTCTTCCAACTTGATCTTATTGAGCAATTACTGGCTATGCACAATTTATAGTTCTATGGTCCTTTGAAAGAACCCATGTCCTCGGGCATTTCATTAACTTTAGTTTAAATTATACTTTTTTTTTCTTTTTTTACATGAGGGTATTCTCTAGGTATTGATTTAAATTTAATACATATGTGTTAAATTCAATGGACTAAGATATCTTGTGACTACATAGAGACATATACCCCAAATCTATATTTGGCTGGTTTTTCTTTATGTAAATACACAAAAAAATCACTGTAAAGAGAAGTAGCACTGTTTTGTCGTTTAGCAGTGGTAGTGATTTTTGTTTGTTTGTTTGTGGTTGTTTGTACTTTGGTTTATTTTGTGGTAAACCAATTCAAAGCTGTTTCTTCTTCACTTACATTCTTTCTGACCTCTTGGCCAATTATAAGCTTATTAGTATGATGTTTGGAAAGCATCAGCGTGATGCCTCTGACATGTCATACTTGGGAAGCAAAGGTGTGAGCCGTAAGTCAAATTAGCATACCTAGAGCACATGTCTTTTAATTAGTTTTCATCTCTAGGGGGTGAGCACAGAGTAATTTAGCAACCTTACTTGTTATCTTAATTGACAATTATATACAGAGAGAAGTACAAAAATTGATGAAAACAGTTGCAATTTAAGGAGAGTATATGACATAGTATCTCTTTGCCACTTATAATTTAGCTGCTTAATGAAATTGCTTTTGAATTTGATATTGAATACTTTTTTTCTTAGTGTCACTGAAGTTTTATATAGGATGAAAAGCAAACCAAAGTTTAATTATGATATGTTTGCTCAGCTATGACCTTTTTTCTGAAAAGTGGTGGGAGAGGGGTGGTTTCAGTATCTTCTAGTAATTTCTAAGAGATATAAGGCACATAAGCATGAGAGTCCTCATCTTATATGGTGGAAAGAGCATTGCAGTGTTCTAATTTAAACTGTGGACCTTAAGTAGTTGGGTTAATTAAATCAGTGGCTGTATGAGTTTGAGTCAGTCACCAAGCCTCTCTCTGCTATTGTGATAGTGTGATATAATAAGAAGTATACAGTGAGGGGCTAGATTATTATGATATCTGAAGGCCTAATAATCTGTCCACTCTATATATTCTATATAATGAAAGGCTGATATGCAAATTGTCTCCTCAATCAGGAGTTCCACCAGCAGGCAGGACAGCCAACCACCCATGTTCCCTCCCCCTGGTCAGGCTGGCCGGACCCCCATGCACAAATTCATGCACTGGTCCTCTCTCTCTCTCTCTCTCTCACACACACACACACACACACACACACACACACACACACACACACTGAGTGGCCAGATTATTTTGCATTCAGAGATCATAATAATCTGAGCACTTGGTGTGTATTTTGGACTTCATCTATGGTTCCTGACACATGGCTCCTAAAACCCTTGGAATTCCCTTAGCTATAAGAGCCATAAGGTGTTTTCTGTTACTCATTTCAAGCCTTTTCAACCACATGGGAGCTTATGTTAATAAGATGATTTTTGAAAAGGCCCTGGATAGCTTCTGGATGGGGGCCTGTTGCCAGCTGAACCAACCATGTCCACTGAGGGGTAGAACCTCTAGCCCTACACACTGACCTCTAGGGAAAGGAGAGGAGCTGGAGGTTAAATTAATCACCAGTGGTCAATGGTTTAATCAATCATGGCTATGTAGTGAAGCTTAATAAAGACTGAACGGAGAGGGTTCAGAGAGCTTCTGAGTTGTTGGACACATAGAGGTCCTGGGAGGGGATACACCTGTGATTTTGGAGACTCATGGGGAAGCCAAAAGAGGCCTCAACCCTGTGGCAGTGTCCAGGTCCTTAACTGAAATAGAAAGACTCAGTAAAACACAGAGATTCGATTAAAGTGAAAGTACACACAAATAAGGGAGTGCAGGCAGACTCTAGAAGTGAGTTGCCTCTCAAAGCCTGGGGCCTAGGTTTAAGTTGTGGGCTAGTGAGGAAGAACTCAGGAAAGGGCACGTTTTGGGTGGTCCTGGCAGAGTTGAGGAGGGGTAAGTGAAGCACCTCCTTCCCAGCAAGAGGAGGGTTTTTTGTCTTCATTTGGTCCTCTTGGGAAGTGTCATGACCTTGGTGCATGTTGGGTACTGGTCTATCTGCAATGCTAATAGTATTATAATAGAATTGCAATTAGCTATAGGTCATTCTTCAATCAGGGTTCCTGGCCTGGCTGGACAGAACTGGTTTTTGTTTGTCTCTGCAGTTTCTTACAAGACTGTTACCTCTTGCAGGTCTGTTTCCATGTAGAGGAGGGGGAGGAGGGCTCGGAACCCTAATTTAGCTATCCTGACTCACCCGGAGTGGGCATGGAAGCACCACCCCCTTCCCATATACTCCACCCTTTGTACAAGGATACCTCAGGGATACTGCAGTTCTTTTCCAAACCAATGCAATAAAGCAATATGGTAATACAGCCAGTCGCACAACTTTTTGGTTTCCCAATGCATATGAAATTTATGCTTACACTATACTGTATCTATTAACTATGCAAAAGTATCATGTTCAAAAAGAACAATGTACATACCTTAATTAAAAAATAGTTCGTTGCTAAAAAAAAGTGCTGACCGTCATCTGAGCCTTCAGTGAGTCATACATAATCTTTTTGCTGGTAGAAGGTTTTGCCTTGATGTTGATGGCTGTTGACTGATCAGGATGGGGTTGCTACAGGTTGGGGAGTCTCTGGCAATTTTTTAATTTATTTTAAAAAATATATATTTTATTGATATTTTACAGAGAGAAAGGCAGAGAGATAGAGAGCTAGAAACATCGATGAGAGAGAAACATCGACCAGCTGCCTCCTGCACACCCCCTACCGGGAATGTGCCCGCAACCAATGTACATTCCCTTGACCGGAATCGAACCCGGGACCCCTCAGTCCGCAGACCAACGCTCTACCACTGAGCCAAACCGGTTTCTGCTGGCAATTTTTTTTAAAAAAAGACAACAATGAAGATTGCAACATTGATTGACTACTCATTTCATGAATGATTTCTCTGTAGCATGAGATGCTGTTGACAACAATTTACTCAGAACTTCTTTCAAACGTGGAGTCATTCCTCTCAAATCCTGCTGCTGTTTATAAACTAAATTATGTAATATTTTAAATCCTTTGCTGTCATTTCAGCAATTTTCAGAGAATCTTCACAAGGAGTAGATTTTGTCTCAAAAACCGCTTTCTTTGTTTATCCATAAGAAGCAACTTCTCATCTGTTAAATTTTCTTGTCACTAGATTGCAGAAATTCATCTTCAGGCTTCCCACTCCATTTCTACCACATCTTCAGTTACTTCTTTGACTGAAGTCGTGACCTCTTCAGTCATCCAGGAGGGTTGAATCAACTTCTTTCAATGTTGATATTTTTACCTCTGCCCATGAACTGCATATGTTCTTAATAGTGTCTAGAATGATGAGTCTGGAAGGTTTTCAGATTACTTTGAGCAGGTTCGTCAGAGGAATCACTATGGCAGCTTTAGTCCTACAACATGCATTTCTTAAATAATAAGAGTTGGAAGTAAAAGTGGTCCCTTGATCCATGGGTTGCAGAATGAATGTTGTGTTAGCAGGCATGGAAACAACATTAATCTCTTTGTCAATCTCCATCAGAGTTCTTGGGTGACCAGGTGCACTGTCATTTAGTAGTAATATTTTGAAAAAAAAATCTTTTATAAGCACTCACTAGGTCTCTCAGGGGGCTTAAAATATTTAGTAAACTAACTTTTAAATAGATGTGCTATCATCCAGGCTTTGTGGTTTCATTTATGGAGCCCAGGCAGAGTAGAGTTAGTGAAATTCTTAATGGCCCTAGGATTTTCAGAATGGTAAATGAGCATTGGCTTCAACTTCAAGTCACCAGCATTAGTCTCTAACCAGAGAGCCAGCCTGTCCTTTGAGGCTTTGAGGTCTTGAAGTCAGGCATTGACTTTTCCTCTCTAGCTATGAAAGTTCTAGATGGCTTCCTCTTCCAATATAAGGTCGTTTTGTCTGCATTAAAAACCTTTCTTTGCCCTGGCTATTGTTGCTAAGTGGTTAAAGCCCTGCACACTGAAAGGTCAAAGGTTGGATTCCTGGTCAAGGGCATGCATCTGGGTTATGGGTTCACTCCCCACCCCCAGTCAGGGATAGGGTGCATGCAGGAGGCAACCAGTGAAACCAGTGAATCTATCTCTCTCCCATCCATGTTTCTCTCTCTCTCCTCCATTCCACTCTCTCTAAGAAAAATAATGGGGGAAAATATCCTCAGGTATAAATTAACAAAAACAAAACAAAACATAGCCACCTTTGTTTACTATCTTAGCCAGGTCTGGATAACTGGCTGCAGCTTCTACATCAGCACTTGCTGCTTCACCTTGAACTTTTAAGCTATGGAAACAGCGTCTTTTCTTAAATTTCTTGATCCACACTTTTCATTTTCAGCTTTGTCACCTCTCTGAGTATTCATAGAATTGAAGGGAGTAAGAGCTTTGGTCAGGCTTTGAGTTAAGGAAATGCTGTGGCTGGATTAGTCTTCTATACATCCCAATATAATTTATTCACATCAGCAATGAGGCTGTTTTGCTGTATTATCATTTGCATGTCCACAAGAATGGCACTTATAATTTCCTTCAAAACATTTTCTTTGCATTCACAAATTGGCTGTTTGGCACAAGAGGCTTAGTTTTAAGGCTGTATTGGCTTTTGACATGCCTTCTTCATTTAGTTTACTAGTAATCATTTTCAGCGTTTCATTTAAAGTCAGACATACAACTTTTCCTTTCATTTGGACAGTCAGAGGCCTTTGTGGGGTTATTAATTGGCTTAATTTGAATTTTGCTATGTGTCAGGGAGTAGGGAGGCCCGACAAGACAGCGACAGATAGAATGGCCAATCAGTGGAACAGTCAGAACACACACAGCATTTATTGATTGAGTTCACCTTCTTATATGGCCTTAATTCATACAGGAAGGTCACAGACCTTAAATTGTTAAAAAAAAAAAGCAGTATCTATGAAACTCAGTAAAATGAGGTATGCCTATGTATCTATCAGGCAGCTCATTCGTATCCTTTATTACTCTTTGTAATAAACTAGCAATCCAGTAAGTAAAGTGTTTTCCTGAATTCTATAAGCCATTCTAGCAAATGCTAGAACCAGAGGGGAGAGTGGTAGGAACCTATGATTTGTAATCAGTTGGTCAAAAGCACAGGTAACAACCTGGATGACAATGGATGTCTGATATTTACCCTAGGTAGATAGTGTGAACTCAGTTTAATTGTAGGACACCTACCTGGCTTCTGAGAATTGTTGGGGTAAAACTCACAACCATGTGCTGTCAGGGTACTGAGAGGACAAACACTTGAGTGATGATGATAGAGAGAAGGGTAAAGAAGTGTTTTCCTTTGCAAAGAATCTGTCTATCTACTGAGATCGAGTTGCATAAAGTCTAGATTAGGATAGGCTAGCAACAAAGAATGTCTTAAAAGTAAAAAAAAAAAAAGTCAAAGTTTATTTTTTGCTCTCTCTATGCACCTGTTTGAGGCCAAAAGAGAGTCTCTGCTCTTGACAGTCATAGAGATCAAGAGAATTAAGTCAAAGCCATGTGCTGGGAAAGATGGAGAACTAGAAACATTTGGTAAATATGCTAAGGACTCTGCAGGTATTAATTTCTAAGGTCCAGATATCTATAAAAGTCTATGAACTTTTGTGGGAAAGACTTGTGGTTTTTTTCCCCCTCAGATTTCTACTTTAAAAAGTTAAGACTCTCCTAGATGCTGTGATTATGACTGACTTTAATTTTATTTTTGTTTATCTATATTTTAATATTATGTAAGTAGTATAAACATTGTTTACTAAAGGCAAAGCAATATAGCTAAAGTAATTTTTCTATATTTAAGTATATCATTCAAATGTCCCTTGTTTACTTTACTAATTTAAAAAAAAATCTATGAGTGTATATAAATATCTTCACCCTCTTTAATAATTCAGGAATTGATGCCTGAGTTAACATTTCATGTTCTGTATTATTATTTCATAACAATGAAATATATATTTTCAACTTTCCAGACTGAGTCACATTATTTTTTTAGTCTTTCTATCTGCAGAAGTAATCCTACCCCTGTGCATTTTGTTTTTATTATGATGGGGTCCTCACCATAGCTTTGCACCACAGTAGAATAATTCTTTCCATATTGTCTACAGTTCTGGTGGTGCCCTACAATTGGAAGGACTTTTGGTAGAATTAACTTCAGTAGAATGTTAAATAAGTTTATCAGCAAAGACCTTTAATTATTCCTATATTTTTTTAAAAAAATCTTGTCTTGGGATACTATAACAAAATATTAAAGACAGGTTGGCTTAGACAAGAAAAATGTATTATTTCTCAGTTCTGGAGTTTGGGAAGTCCAAGATCAAGGAGGCTAACTGATTTGGTGTTTGTTGAGGGCCCACTTAGTGGCTGCAGGGGATTTTATTGTAGCCTTACATGATAGAAAAAATCATCTGGCTTTCAATTCTTTTCTCAGAGGGGCACTGATTTCATTCTTGAGGACTCCATCCTCATAACTGCCTCTGAAAGTTCCCACCTCCAAATACCATCACATAGAGATCAGAGCTTTAACATGGATTTGGGGACAGCACAGACATTCAGTCCATAGCATTAGGTTATGTGAATTATTTTCCATCATTCCTATTTGGCCACACCTCCACTTGCCATTTCTTTTTCTGAACTCTCCCAGAGCCTTTTCCTGAAGTTGATTTCTGTCACTTCATTATTTCATTTCATGGAAAGAAGACTATGTTGTGTATTTGCTTTGCAGAATTACTTATAAAACCCTGAAACTTTAAAGCTGGTATTTGGTCTTTATCCCTTTACTAAAGGTGGGGACACACTTCTGGTTATGGTTCTTCTTTGTTCAGGAGGCTGCATTGGTCCCTAATGATTAGGGACATTTGTTCCTGTCCAAAATGCCACAAAAATTTTGTAGTGGTTCTACTGAGACAAGCATGGTTATTATTGGCAATACAACTACAACACAATTATTGTGAAAACAAAACATGATATTTATGTGTATTAATCCTCTAAACCAAAGGTATAAATAAAAATGGGTTATTTGAACCAAGGATGTTTTCTAAGTGTGGATGTTTCTGGCAGACTAAATATCAAGGACCATCCGTCATGGACCAACATGCTCAATGGATGTTCTTGATAGGACCACATTTGAAGGACCTTTTGGCATGGATCAAATATCTCATGGACTGTTGGTCCAGATAGAAACTCACTACAGACTGATTCATTTGCCTCTCAGCATAATCATTATGGCTTGCCTTATTTTCGGTTCTTATAAGGGTATTATTTCTTATATCACATGATCTCACGCATCTAGAGAAAATAATGAACAACATAAACTGGTGAACAAAAACAGACCCAGAGACAGGGAAGCAGTGATCAGACTGTCAAACCTCAGAGGGAAGGTAGTGGAGGGTGGAGGTAAGGGAGAGAGATCAACCAAAGGACTTGTGTGCATGCACATAAGCCTAACCAGTGGTCATGAATAACAGGGGGGGTGGGGGCATACGTGTGGAAGGGATTGGGATAGGAATGGGGGAATGAGGGCAATTATGTGATACCATAATCAATAAAGAAAATTTTTTTAAAAAAGATAGAAATTTATCTCAGGAGACGGCCTCCCCTGTGGAACTTTGTGAGACTGTCATCAAGTTCAATGCTATATAGTAAATGAAATTAATTCATTATTTCAAAAAAAATATGTGTATGGAGTTTTGGACAGGACCAGATGTAGTGGACGGGTCCCGAAACTTTGTTTCTAGTTTGTCAGCCAGTTCCCAACCCAAGCTTCCCTGAAACATTCCTTCTTAATTTTGTTTAACTCTTTCTCTTCCTCTCTCCCTCCTTCTCTCCCAGTGTCATTATTAATAGTGCACTAGTCCACTCTCAAAAGTGGCCTGGTTTGAACAATAAATTATACAGTTATTTCATTTAAAAGCGAGTTCAGTTCTAATGAAGAAAACTATATGTATCTTCTACTTTAGGTTAAACCAAATACCTCAAAATATTAAATAACCATGATAATACACTAACACAAATAGATTAATAAAGTACACAGTCGATGATTAAGCATTTCACATTCAGATATGAAACAATTCTAGACTCTCCTTCTAGTAGGTGAATGGCATAATTCAACCTACACTTAATTATAAAAGAAGCATGCAATTTTGTTCATTAGCCAAAGTCAGAGTGTGCCCTTTAAAACTGAGACTCCGTAGGACACACAAACAATATTTTACACCCATAAAACAATTTGAAGCCTGGAACACAATTTCATTTATCTTTATATTCTAAGCTTTACAGTGTGGCAGAGAGTGCCCATCTGTTCAGCCGAGATTGCTTTAAATAGTGAGAGGTCAGAAAGCCTTAGATGATCAAGGTCAAAGGAGCCTCTTGACCCTGTGATCCTTGCCAATGCAACTGGAACATGGGGACCGATGTACCGTTAGATGCCGTCCGCTAAAGCAGGCTCCACTTTAATTGGTAATGATAACCAGAATACCCAGCAAAGTTATTGCAGAAAGAAAACAAAAAGTATCCAATATAGTAATTTATTACCAGTCAGTGGAATTCCCCTGCTTGGTTGTTTTACTCCTGCAGTGGTGAGAGAAAGCAAAAAGGTCCTCTAACACTTAGCTGAAAATAGATGCCCTGCTGGTACCTGGGATGAGTGGTGGCCCCGTGATTGCCTGTGCCATTAGCTTGGTGATGTCGCCTCTATTGTAAACTCAGCCCCCCAGGTTCTCCCTGTGCATCAGCTGCAGGTGGAAGGCTTTCTCTTTTGTCTTCTACTTGCGCTGCCAGTCACACTGCTCTCCCCTGGCCTTTGGAGGGTGACAGTTTTTACTGCCCACAACCATCTCCAGCAATCCTTGGGCTCAGTGGCCTAAAAATGAACGGCTAGCACTTTCACTTACCCCTTGTTGTTTGATGTATGCAGGGTTGGGATATCTGCCCATTCCGGTCGTTCCACCGATGGTTTTTCATATCTTTGTAAGATGTATGCTTTTCACAACCAGTATATCCCTACCTGTTCATGGTTCCTATGAAATTAAGTCATTTGTTATAAATGTTGAAATGTATTTGGTGCAATATGAGCCAAAGCCCTTTGTAGATCTTTTTTCATTTAGTCAATCAATAAGAGAAAAAAAAAGTCCTCTTAAAAATAGTTACTGGTTTCTGTCAATGAAGATAAAATTCCCATGGAGAAATATAAATGAGCTCTTTTGAACATCCAGACTTTTTTTCCATAAAAATATCGTAAGATAAAGTAGATAGCACTGAAGAAAGATAGATTAAAGGAGAGAATTTCCTAATTGCCAGCACAGACATGGAAAAATAAATCTTATTTCACGTTTCCAATTTTATATGGAAGGTGCGGTTTTTTGTTTTGGTTTGTGTCTGTGCCCGCTTTATAACAGCCCCACCCTTACAGAAAAAGCGAAAGGCAGCAAGCAGATGGGTACTCCGACCTTCCTCAAACATTGGTGTTCGCTTCCAGGTCTGCTTCATCTCATCACTTAAATTTATTTCTGAAACAATTATACGTAGAAAGCAATATTAACTTAGCCTTTATAGTTAAGCATAACAACTTTGATTCTGTTTTCATAAATGAGGCTCCAGATAGTGTACTAACGGGTTATTACTGTATGCATGTTTAATGGCTAAAGTACTCTTTCATACATTTAGGTTGCATATTTAAAATTAAATGATGTGCTATTAGAATGCTTCATGGAAATGTCACTTTAATGAAAATTTAGACATTTTGGTTTAAGTCATGACAATTAATAAATCAATGAAAATGTTATTTTCTCACCGAAACAGGTTTGGCTCAGTGAATAGAGCTTCGGCCTGCGGACTGAAAGGTCCCAGGTTCGATTCCGGTCAAGGGCATGTACTTTGGTTGTGGGCACATCCCCAGTAAGGGGGTGTGCAAGAGGCAGCTAATTGATGATTCTCTCCCATCGATGTTTCTAATTCTCTATCCCTCTCTATCCCTCTCTGTAAAAGAATCAATAAAATATATTTAAGAAAAAAAGAAAATGTTATTTTCTCTACACACACACACACACACACACACACACACATTTCAGCTTTTAAGCTATGCAAACATTATCTACAACTAGATCTGTGATGAGTAAAAAGCTACAGGCCAGAGTCGAACTCTCCTCCACCAGCTGCTTTTATTCTGAAAGGCTCTCAGGACTGTGTCTGAGTATTCCAAAGGCAGTTTGATGGGAAGCATTTCCTGAGCTGCCTCGAATCAATTTTAGAAACCACAGTGCTTTGCACTTCTAAACAACTGCAAACTTCAGCTCTGAAGGCCAGAGTGGAACTGCATCATCTTTTCAAGGATTGGTAGAGAAAGGCATTTCAGAAAGAAAAAATATAAATCCTTATAACCTGTTTCTGCACTTTGAGGAATTGCTTGACTTGCTGAATTAAAATTTTGAATTCAATAAACATGGAATTACCGTATTATTTTTTAACATTTTGTAATATATTTTTATTAATTTCAGAGAGTGGAAGGCAGAGGGAGAGATAGAAACATCAATGATGAAAGATAATCATTGATTGGCTGACTTCTGCACGCCCCCTACTGGTCATTGAGCCTCCAACCCAGGCATGTGCCCTGACCTGGAATCAAACTGGTGAAATTCAGATTCATAGGTGGGCACTTAACTACTGAGGCACACTGGCCGGGTGACTTGGAATTAATTAATTAATTAATTGCTGTTAGGGGGATCGGGCATTCATTATCCCCCAACTCACAAATATTCATAAACCCAAGAATCCTTAAGTCAATGTCTGCTTTAGCTCAGAGTTCAAATTTTTAGAACTAAGATTTTAAAGTGAAATTGTGCGAAAGATTTTAGCACTGGATAAAGGTGAGCTCATCATTACATTAATTGATAATCCTTGCTAACCTGCATTTTCTACCCTGGAATCAGCCAAAGGGCAAAGCGCAGACAAAGCAGTAGTTTGCTCATCAGGAGTGTGTGTCTTCTTAGAAAAATGGCTAGTGTCTCGGGAAAGAGGGCAAACCAATGTGGGATTCTCCATCAGCTAATGGAAATGTGTCTTCTAAGGGAGGTAGCAGAGTTCCCAGAATAAGTTGAATCCCTATGGTAAACAGCCTTTGGAGACAAGAAGGTAGATAAGGTAAAATAGCATTTGAGTTGTACTTTCCATGAAATTTTTATGCGGTTCTGTGTATTAAATCAGTGAAAGTAGATGGCATGTCTTGATATATTTGAGGAGGGAAAATATAAAAGCATTTTCTTTTCCGGGACATCATGTCAGTAATATATACAGTAATTTGACTTTTCAGGTATGGTTTATGTTGTAACTTAAGACTTTCCAAAATACGATGTAGCAGTATTGGTTTTCATGTATCACTAATGGATCAAGGCTGAATTTTAGGAATTGAGTGCTTGACAGTACAGGGAGGACCCTGACGTTTACGGGTAGTAAACAAACCTCTCTCACTCTTCAAACCACTGCCTTCGTGTCAGTCTCTTTATTGTGATGCTGTCATTGTGTTCCTTTCTAGACCCTAGAATAAAGGCATGTGTATGGGTCTGTGTACATATAAATAAATTTGTTTTCATATAGAAATGAGATTATATTATAGATGCTGTCTTTTTTGACAGATTGCTTTGACAAATGAGAAATATTTGGAGTACATCCTTCTATATCAGTACCCTCGTTAGATTTTTTAACCAAGCCTCTAATAACTACTGTTTCAATTTTCTCTTTAAGAAATCTTTGATGGGGGAGATATTTAGAATTATATGTTAATATATGATTATTGCTACTTTATACTGTTAAAATAGTTTTCTTTCATTAACCTAATGTTACTGTATAAATCTAATTAAATGTCCAGGGATTAGAGAGGAGTAGCTAGTCACATACATGGATTTAGGAAACCATTCCAACCTATCCAGTATTAGGAAAATGTATGAATCAAGTTATTTTAAAAATTAAAAAATACACCCAGCAACAATCACACTGATTTAATTTATAGTAATATGGCATCCTTATTATTATTGAACATATTTTTAACATTTTAGCAAATACCAGGGGTTAAGAAGAGTAAATATGCCCTAACTAGTTGGGCTCAGTGGCTAGGGCATCAGCCCATGCACTAAAGGGTTGTTGGGTTTAATTCTGGTTGAGGGCACATACCTCAGTCACAGACTCAATTCCCGGCCCTAGTTGGGTTGCATGTGGGATGCAACTTACTGATGTGCCTCTCTCACATCAATGTTTTTCTTCTGTCCCACTCTCTGAGAATCAAAATATCCTTAGGTGAAGATTAAGTAAAAAAAAGAAAAAGAAGTATAAAGAATAAGGATGGAAAGAATGGAACAAATTACCTTTATTTAAATATAGTAATGGTGGATACTCTACATAAAAATATGAATAAAACAGAAAACCTACAATATAAAGATAAGCCTGGGTGTGCTGAAACCCAAATTAATATAATAATACAAAAAGAACAATTTTTGAAAATATAATAAATATAAAAATTATCTTCATAGTTGCAACAAAAATAGAAAATAAAGAGATGAATTTAATAAAAAAATATATAACACCTACATGAATACATGTTTTAAAAATTACTAAAAGACATGAAAAATATATTGATTTAATAATATAATGCAACTCCAGAGAGAAAGCACAGCATTTTTTTAAATTAACATAGTAACAAATTTATACATTTAATAATGATAACTTTCAAAATCTCCTTGGTGGGTTTTTGGAAACTTGATGAGTTGATTACAAAGTTCCTCTGGAAAAATAAATATATAAAATGACCTAAGAAGAGTTAAGAAAAAGAGGAATCTTGGACATGTGTAACAAAACAACATATAGATTCACTCTTGGTTGAAGTGTGTTTTGAAACAACTTTGGTGGAGCGCATTCTAACCATTTCACCCTGAAATTCTATTTCTAAGACTTTTTAAGAGAACCAGGAACGTGGTCTATGATTTTAGGCACAGGTGTGTTCAGAGGAGGGATAGAAAATAGCGGTTTCATTTGTGTCTGTGGAAAAATGACGTAGTTATAGAACCCTTTTGTTCTTTTCCAAATTACCCCAGCCTCTGCATCAATAAGATTTTGAAGAGACATAGTTCAAAGTCAAGGCAATGATATCTGACTATCCCAGGAGCCAAGAGTGGGGCGCCCTGAGTGAAGCTCTGGGCAGAGCAGATCCCCCTGACAAAGGCAATCTGTTACGGAGCAGGTTGACTCTTGACTGACCCTGTAATTAGGTGCTTAAATGGGCTAGTGTGGCGAGACACTTATTTTTCACTTAGGCGACAGTTTTTTAAGTGAATTTCTCTGGTCACACAGAGGTTAGAGTTGGGTTTAAAGAAATGTGCAGAACTAACACCTACAGGATGAATCCCAGGTTACTGCAAACAAAAGTGAACTTAATAATTATTTTTAAAATGTGCCCAATTTCATTTATTTTTCAAGAAGACATGGGATAACATCTTCCATCACTATGTTGCAGCACTTAATAGTTACTAGAGAAAGCCATGAACTCAGTATGTTTACTCTCAATGGTTTTGTGACTCAGCTTATCCAGCAGTGTTAGGCTCAATAAAGTATTGTGTAAAAATCCTCATATTCTATGAAGTCTTAACAGAAAAAATTTTGCTGATGTCATGAACTGAGATTGAGGCAGGCTCAGCTTTTTAGAGATTGCAGGCAATGAAAATAAGGATACTTATACATATGATGATGACAAAAGGTGAATGTTGGGGGAAAAACATGTCATGAGACATCCAAGGAAAAAGCAAGGTTACAGTTAGAGGGGGGCATTAGAAAAGGTATATGAGGTTAAACCATTTGGGGGAAATGAGCTCTCTTTCTTTCTTTCTTTCTTTCTTTCTTTCTTTCTTTCTTTTTTTCTTCCTTCCTTCCTTCCTTCCTTCCTTCCTTCCTTCCTTCCTTCCTTCCTTCCTTTCTTTCTTTCATTCTTTCTTTCTTTCTTCGTTCCTTTCTTTATTTCTTTCTTTTTTAAAATAGATTTTTATTGATTTCAGAGAGGAATAGGAGGAGAAAAAGAGAAACATCAATGATGAGAGAGAATCAATGATTGGCTGCCTCCTGCACACCCCCCACTGGGATGGAGCCTGCAACCGGAACATGTGCCCTTGACCAGAATCAAACCTGGGATTCTTCAGTCTGCAAGCTCTATCCACTGAGCAAAACAGGCTCGAGTGAAATGAGCTTTCTTTAAGGGTAGAATTTCTGTTGATGGTGTTAGGGCATTCTCAGTGTGAGAAGATACACAGAGGCAGAGAAATCCGAAAAGGCTGAGATGTGTTGACAGCAGTGCCATGGCCTATTGTGGCTCTGGGGAGCACCAAATGAGAAGAAGAAACCCAACCAGGCAATGCAGGGTGTTTCTAGAGCCATTGCTATGATTTTCATTGGCTCAGTAATTGAGGAGGTCCAGACACGACAGCCAGAGAAGATGATGGCTTTAGGACAGTAGAAGCTCGTGGGAGGGCTAAATGCATGGTTTATTTATTTCTTATATGCATTAGACATTGCATAATAAGATAATGCAAGAAACTCTTTTTACTAAATGAATAGGTAACGAATAGTATTACTATCTTAATTTCATTTCTTGATTACTTCTGGTAATAAACATTTTTTCATATTTTAATTGTAATGTTATTCTTTGTGAATTGCTATTGATGCCATTTGTCCATTTTCAGTCTGTATAGCTTTTATTTTTGGTTTGCAGAAATTATTAGTAATTATTCGAATCCTTATACTATCCTATTGGTAGAAAAAATGTGTTTTTGTCCGAGTAATAGTATTGTATAAAACTTATTTTTCCCCTGTTGTATGTCTTCATGGCCATACTGATAGGAAGATGTGAAAGTGTATATGAAAGGATGTCAATCAAATTCTGTAATATTCCATGGGTTCTAATTTATATTTTTAGAAGAAAAACAAAAGTTTAAGGAAAAATGATTTAAGTATATTCTATAAGTACATTCTAATTAAACATCTACAGGATGTTTAATTTAGAGAATTTTTATAATTAATACAAAAAAATTAAAATGACTTGCCATTACTTGTACTGCTACTTAATACTTTCTGTCTTTGCCATTTTTAACTCCATGGGACCTTTAGTAAAATCACTTAAAAATAAGGACTTTAACACATAAAGTTTTGTGTTTCTTTCGATCCCCTTCAGGTTGCTGACGCCAAGTCCTTCTCAGGTCCTTTTAATGTCTTGCCCGTGAAGACCAAATGGAGCAGCATCGGCTTTCATATCCTTCTGTTCGACTTGGAAAACCTTGTTGAGCTTCTGCTGTCCACGCCAGCCTGCGACAGTGACCCTTCCACTTCATTCTACGCCAGTGAGATCCTGAGGAGAGCCAAAAGCACCGTGGAGAAGAAAACGCTGACGCTGAAGAGAAACAAAACCGCCTGTGGCTCTCTCTCAGCAGAGCCACACGCCAAGCCTGCGAGTGAGGCCCCGGCCCAAGGAGATAATTCCGTCACGGCCTTAGAAGAACACGATGGAATTAAGAGGCAGAAGAAACTGAAGAGCTCCAAGAAGACACACCCTCCGCCATCGAGAAAAGTGGATGCCAGCCTCATCATAGATGCAGCCAAACTGCTCCTATCTTGCCTTCTGCCGTGGGGGGTGGATAAGGAATTGGATAACCTCTGCATCAAGCACCTCAATATTTTGAAGCTTCAGGGCCCCGTTTCCTTAGGACTTGCTTCGAATGAAGACCACTTCTCACTGATGCTGCCAGGTTGGGACGCATGCAGTGCCGAAGTGAAGAAAGACTACTCAAAAGGCAATCTGTTTTCCAGAAAAGTGTTGGACTTGTCAAACAAATACACATCCACCCTTCCAAATCGAGCTGAGATGCCAGGAGCACTGGAAAATAATGGTGATGCTTTGCACGAGTCAAACACTATCACTTATTTATTGAGAAGGCTATTTTTAGTTAACAAATTAGTGAACATGCCTGTAGACGTGGCATATGGGACTGATAGGTAAGGCATGCCGAGAGATTTTGGCTATTCTTATTTGGGATTATTTTAAAAATTACCATTATTTATTTTATTCAGTTCTCTAGCCTTTCTCCTTCTTTTCTTCATTTACACGAAGAATGATTGTGCAACAACTCCTTTAGCTCCAAAGACATTTAAAAAATAAAACCTTTCTTTTAATTTTGGGGATCGGAGGATAATTTGAGCAATACATTTGTTTTAAAATATATAGTTCAACAAATAATCCTTGTACTCATAATATGTGCCAGCAAAATCAGAGTTCTGGATGCCGAATGATTCAATAAATAGATAACGCATACATACATACATACATACATACAACCTTGAAATACATTGTGGTTGCTATGAATTAAATATGAACAAAGAATATTTAAGTGATTGCCTGTAATGATATGTTTTATATATCATAGGGAAAGGAAAAGTTTGAAAATTTCATTCCTCACTTCCCACCATTTAATGTATACTTTGGCCTTTTAAAAATAGGAGAGACCATCAGTAATTGATTTGTAGAAAGTATCGTTCAGTAATAGTAACTTCTGTGTGTTTTTTTTAGTGCTTAGTATCTACTGGTCACCATGGAAGCCCTTTACTTACACGATTTTATTTAGTATGCACAGCAAAGCTGGGCTATTGGCTTATTATTTTGCTCATGGTATGGGTGACGATATTAAGGCTTATGGAGAGAAGACACCAATCCCGTGATTAATTCAGCTTTTGGGGGTCTGATTCAAGGCCGAGTACCCGTTCCTTTCCAAAGCCTGATTAATCACTAACATTGACTCTGAGTGTTTACCCTCTCCCACTGCTAAAATACAATGCAGTTTTTCAGAGTCTGATATTAGAAGATTTAATGCAATTCACCAGCCTGTAGGGGAAATACGCAAAATTTTCTCATTTGGCTATGAGCTCATTTAAATGATAAAAACAATACACATAAAATACATAGAAAATATTGAGGTAAGAGTAAGAAAAACTAAGAAAAAACATTTATAATATAGGTATTTTATGTGATCTTGTAAAAGAGAATAATTAGTGTGAGATAAAAACATATAGAAGCCTTTACAGAAGAGATGCTGTTTGAACTACCAAATACGTGGTGTTAAATGGTCCTTAGCATTTATGTTCTTTGATACAAGCTCAATTCAACAGATACCTGTGTGGGCACTGGGTAATGGAGAGAGTTCCTGCCCTCAGTGGACTTACAGTCTGGTAGCAAAGCAGCCCCTATGGATTATGGAGTATTCAGTATTATACTTCCTTCCATTATAATGCTTTTGTGTTACTGGGTTTTCCATTTTCTGTTCATAGCCTTAACAATGAGAAAGCACACTGGTAAATTTTGGTTCTTTACTATCCTCTATTTTCTCCTATTTATTTATTTATTTATTTATTTAATTCAGATAGGCTTTATTTACTTTTCTTTATATTATTAAGAAAATTACATCTCACTTAAAATATGGTTAAGAATCAAATGCAGGCAGCCAGGAGCCCGAAAACCCAGGAATGCATCCTGATTTTATTGTTTGCTAACCATGTGCCTTTGTCCTAGTCACTTAACTCTGTGGGCCTTGCTTTCCTCATTTTTAAAATGAGGTTAATGGGAGAGGTGATCATTAAGATTTCTTCAAATTATTAAAAACTTGGGCTGCTACAATAGTATATGTATTTCCCTAATTGTTATCCCACAGAGCAGGTGAGGGACTTAGTTATTGTTTGTCAGAGATGTTTGTTCTGAGTTTGTTCCTGATCACCAAGCACAGAGTACAGGATGTGTCTCAGGCCCACTGGGTGAGATGACAGACTTTCACCATGCCTTCCCTTACCATCGGCAGTGCAGTCTTGGCCGAGTGGCTAAGTTGGAACATCATCCCATACACGGAAAGGGTGTGAGTTTGATCCCCAGTCAGCACATGTACAGGAAGCAACTGCTCCATGTTTCTCTCTCTCTCTAAAATCAATTTAAAAAGCCATATCCTCAGGTGAGGATTAAAAAAAAATTGTTAGCACACATTAGCAAATTCTTTACAAAATTCTTAATTAAAACATTATCCAATGGAGGTGTTAGGATTGGAGACTTCTACCTTCGCTTCATATTTGAACTGTCAGAGACTGCATGTCCTTTTGCAGGAAAACAAAATAATGTGCATTAAATGTCTCACCAGATCCTTCCAACAAGTTTGACCAGTTTACTAGCATTTCTCTGTGGTTGTGAAGGTTGGGAAGTCCTTGTCTGATTAACAATCAGGTGCATGATGTAGCTGAATTTTAAGGAAACAGATAACTGCCTCTGAGCACATCCTTGGCAGTCTCTGAAAGCTGCTGATGAGTCACTGCATTAGAGCGTAGCCTGTCTTCCTCGCTTCCCCAGGCACCTGGGGAGAAATCTTTGGCAGATGTCAACATATTATGATTAAAAATAAATGTTTATTTTGCATTAGCCACAAGTCCCATGACCTAAATAGCAAGACCCCTTCCGTAAAATAAGATCACAAGACAATACTGATGAACTAAGATTCAGAATTCAATTGGAATTAAGGTGTTAGGTAGGAGAAATGTGAGAAATAAGATTCATTGAAGAGATTAATGTGGAAGACGTTGCTAAAAATAATTGGTGTTTGCCTCCCAAAGTTGTTAACTTGCTCATAGATTCATATATTTCATTTATTTAATCGAGTTTTCAAAATATGTTTCATACATTTTCAATAATATATCTTAAATCTTTTTTTCCCCAATAGCTCTTTCAGAATGGATTCTGTGCATAACAAAGTGAAAAGTCCTGGAAATGATATTTTGCATATTTCAAGCTTCTACAGTTACTTAAGAAATGGTAAAGTTACAGATATAATCTGTTTTGTTTTGTTTTTATTTCTATAAAATAAAATAACTAGTTTCTATAACTGAATAGCACTCTACAATTTAAAATAAGCAAGTGTCTTATATTATTTAGTCTACATTTCACATGGTTATATTTTTGTATTCTGCCAATATTGAAATATATGTGAAAATATTCTAAAATACACATTTTTTAATTAGCCTATGCATGTCTTCTTTTTTAAATATCTTTTTTTATTTATTTCAGAAAGGAAGGGCGAGGGAAAAGAGATAAAAACATCAATGAAGAGAGAGCGTTATTGATCGGCTGCCTCCTGCAAGCCCTACACATCCCCAGGAGCCTGCAACCAAGGCATGTGTCCTTGACTAGAATCAAACCTTGGGCCCTTCAGTCCACAGGCCGATGCTCTATCCACTAAGCAAGTGGTCGGCAAACTGCAGATCTCGAGCCACATGCAGCTCTTTAGCTCCCTGAGTGTGGCTCTTCCACAAAATACTACGTGTGGGCACGAACATAAAGTGCAGTTGAAACTTTATGGCCCATGCGCAGAAGTCGGTTTTCAGCTCTCGAAAGAAATTTCAGTGGTTGTACTGTTGATATTTGGCTCTGTTAACTAATGAGTTTGCTGACCATTGCACTAAGCAAACCAGCTAGGGCGCAGCAGTATCTTTATTACCAAATAAGTGATTATTACACTAGAGAATGTTAGAGCTATTTCAGAAGTCATATAATGGTCCTTGAAATCTGTGACAAGCTTGCTTTTTAGATTTCTCCCACAACCTGCTTCTTCAAATATTTGGCATCTCACTAAGTTGCAATTCTATCCTTCCAGTTGTTAAGGCTGAAAACTTTGATGCCATTTTGATGTTTCCCTTTCTCTCACACTCCAGATCTAACCTTTTAGTAATCACCTTGGTTCTACCTTCAGAATATACCCCAGATTTTACTGCTTCTCTCCACTACATGACCACTGTTTATGATCCTTAATCATCTCCTGCCTTGATGACTACAGAGGCCTCCTATTTTTCATTCCTATATTCTATTCCCAACCAGGCAACCAGAGTGACCTATTAGAAACAAAGTCAGAACCTCATGCTTCTGCTTAAAAACCTTTCAGTGGTTTCTGCGTAACTCTGAATAAAAGCTGCACTGTTTAGGATTACTCACAAGGCTTTTCTGCCTACATCATTGTTCACACTCCCAGCTGACCTCATCTCTTTCTACTCATTTCCTCATTTCCTGCTTCCCATATTCCAGCTCCACTGGTCTTTTTACTCATACCCAAACATGACAGGGAGGTCTAAGGCCCATTGTATTGGCTGTTTCCTCTGCCTGGAATTCTTTTCACAGATTTCAGAGGTCAGCTTGCTGCCCCTCACCTCTACTACACATCCTTCAATGCTTGTTCACATGCCATTTCATCCCTTTTCCCAGCAACCCTTTCCCTGTTTTACTGTTTTCCACAATCCTTTTCACTACTGGACATACTATATATGTTTTTTAAATTTGTTGTCCATATCCATGCTAGTAAAATGTAAGTTCCATAGGTGGAGGCCAGGGCTGGCCACGGTGTGTGGGAAGCTTGGCTTCCTCCATTGCCAGAGAAACCCAAGCCTCCTGCCTGCTCGGTGGCCGAAGCCATCTTGGTTGGGTTGATTTGCATATTCACTCCTGATTGATTGTTGGGTGTGGTTTTCAGATGTAGTGGAGTTATGGTCAATTTGCATGTTTATCTAAAGTGTAGATCAGTGGTCAGCAAATTTATTAGTCAACAGAGCCAAACATCAACAGTACAACCATTGAAATTTCTTTTGAGAGCCAAATTTTTTTAACTTAAACTTCTTCTAATGCCACTTCTTCGAAATATACTTGCCCAGGCCATGGTATTTTGTGGAAGAACCATACTCAAGGGGTCAAAGAGCCGCATGTAGCTCGTGAGCCGCAGTTTGCTGACCATGGGTGTAGATTATTGCTACATTGGAAAGGCCTGAACAGCAACACATGCAGACCCTCATTAAGACTATTGGGGGGAAAATAGTTGGGATATTTTTTTATTTTAAAAAATATATTTTATTGTTTTTCCACAGAGAGGAAAGGAGAGGGATAGAAAGCTAGAAATGTCGATGAGAGAGAAACATTGACCAGCTTCCCCCTGCACATCCCCTATTGGGTTATGTGACCACAACCAATGTACATGCCCTTGACCAGAATCAAATCTGGGACATTTCAGTCCGCAGACTGACACTCTATCCTCTGAGCCAAACCAGTTTGGGCAATAGTTGGGATATTTTAGAGTGGGAGTTTAATAATAGCTTCTAGTTACTGAGTATTTTCAAATAATTATGCTAATAATTTTTCATATATTATCTCAATTGATATGTAAAGGACACTATGTAGTAGGAGGAACTATCTCTGTTTTACCCTTAGAAAAACTGGAGGTCAGGGAACTTATGAGTTACTTATACTCATAAGTAGAGGGGCCAGATTCTAGTCCAACTTTCTCTGATTCCAAATCCCTTGTTCTTTCCAGTATGTCAGGCCACTTCTGACATCTAAGATTGCTAGTAATGTTTTCCCTATATGGCCCCATTCTGGGTCACCTGCCTTTTCCTTAGATAGTGGTTCTTGTTATGGTATTTATTCTTGTTTACATTTTTTAAATTAGACTAGGAAATGGATTGGAATTTGAGGCATGGTTTCTGCAGAGACCAAGAGACTTGTTAACCAGAGCGAGGGAGCCCCAGACTTTCCATGGCTGCCCACACCAAAGCAGCCCGAGCAACTAGTGTTATGACTAATGCATCCCTGATGTTTAACGTTGGCCTGTATAGCATTTAAAACCCAGTTAGGCAATAAGGAAATGTTATGTGTCTTAATAATTGAAAGGTGAGAGGTAAAGGGAAAGGAGGGATTTACTTCGCGCTATTAATTCTATAACCAATGCCTGAAGAATAAAATTACACTGTGGCATTCATTCGAAAGGATAGGCAGGACCAATGCCCACTTCTTTCAGCAAGAATGGTGGTGACTAGGTGATATTGGTAAACCTGGGATGTTTTCTTTTTATCTCTCCCCCTTAAGTTGCAATTAATTCCTTAACTCTCTGGCATTGCCAAGAAAAGTTGGCCCTCATTTCCACCTCATATTAAATTTTAATCTCACATTAAAGTGCACTGTGAAGTGCCGCCTGATGCCAGTAAGCAGTTACAGTTGAGACCAATACTTCGCTTTGATGGTAGAGTCACAAGGTCAACAAAAGGCGAGAGATCAAAAAAAGTGTCCTCTTACCTGCTGTGCTCTTGAAGAAATGGAAAATGTGGCTTCAAAATCATGGTGCTCTAATCATGTTTTATGCCCTGATCTTTGTCATTTCAAATTCACATTATATGTTTCATCAGGAAAAATAATGACATTAATGAGTTATACATTTCTTATGTATTGTATACATTTCTTTCATGTTCTCAATTTATGGTATATTAAATACCTTCTAGCACATTTCCTTGACCACTAATATAATGTGCAGGTACATATATCTATTAATATATAAAATGGTGATTTAATGAAATACATATTAGACTAGTACTAATTTTAAAAGTAGATAGAAGGATTTCAGACCTATATAATGTATTAATTTAAATAGACAGGCATAATCATTTTTCTCTCCAGCAGAAGCCTGCATTGTTTTTATCCCATTCAGGGATCTGGTACCTAGATAATATATTTTTACCCATCAGAAAGCCTTAATTCATTGATTTTTCACTTAGATGATAATATGTACATTTTCAATTAATGAAAAGGTGCTTATTAAGTGCTTTTTGTGTAGAAAATTGCTGGATACTCTATAGATTAAATAAACCAAGCACTAGCTCATTCTTAAAATTTCACCCTGAACATTAAGGCAAATGGATAGAAAGGAGATTCAAGAGGGCAGACTTAAAAGAAACAATACATAACAAAATGAGGCAAATTAAAACCGAAGTGCTGTACCTATTGATCAGAGTAGCAGATCAAGGGTGAGGACAAATCAAGGAAAGTCTTTTATATGATTTCTGCATGATAGATGCACTGTACAATTTCTGGAACTATTTGCATTGAGAAGGAATTATAAAATTTGGTGATCTGTTTGAGTGGGGATATTAGTCATTACATTTTTTTGGCAAAAAAATGTTCAAAGATGGGTTTAAGGTGTAAAGATGAATTTGATTTAACATAGATATGTATTAGTATAATTATTGTAAACACATACATTAATGAATGGATTTTGACTCTCACTGTACGTGAAAATCCTCTGAGGTACTTTTACAGAGTATTCATGCCTGACCCACTGTCATCCTGAGACTTATTAAATCAGAGTCTCTGAAAGACTGACCCTGGGCTTTGGTTTATTTTTAAATAAAGTCTCCCCAAGAGATTCTACTGTGCAGCTGGAGTTGAGGACCATTGGGTGCATCCATTTAGAATACTTTCAGGATATGTGTTCTGTCTGTTTCTAGGTAAGAATGAACCCCATCTACCTGAAGCCGATGTTTCTCTTTTGAAGCTAATTTCCTGTTGGAGAGACCAGTCTGTGCAGGTATGACACGGTGCATGTTCTTGATTATGGAAGAGCTTATTGCTGCTGTGGTTCATTCACCCTCCTTTGTGTTTGAACGTATGAGTGAGTAGGTGTGCGTGTCCTCACACAATGACCTCCCAGGGCATTTCACTTAGCGGGGGTTAATGCAGAGACTGACAATGAGGGGGAAAGTGGGAAATAATATATAGGAAGGTGCACCAAGTGAGGGGGTCTGAATAGGCAGGCGGAGCTAAAGATGAGATGTTCATGGGATCTTTAACTTATGACTCATTGAAATTTCAGTCTGTGGCACAATTGTCTATTATTTTATTTCAAAATGTCCCTAGGCTTAGGAATTTGATAAGTGTAATTAGAAATTCTTTTTCTATCCTGAGAGTACTTTATTTATGAGCTAATTTAGAGAGCTGGTTTTAATGCCTGATTGAAATCTTTTCTTTTTTTAGTCCTAAAGGTAAGTGGATAGCTTTGTACATACAAAAAAAATATCTGCATTGATTAGATGGGTACTTATTGGAACTTTGCTCTTCTTCGTGAGCTTAATGCACATCAAATTTGCAAGACTAAGAATAGCAGTAACAACAATTAAAAATGGCTATTTTGGGGACAGGAAAACAAAAGAAAATTAACTCAAAATGAACTGTGGGGGTTGACATTACAAAACCAAGTAAAGACAACTGGAATGGTTGTTGAAACTGGCCATGGCGGGTTACCATGGCCAACGAGTTTCTATAAGATGTGCCCTTAGCCTGACCTCTTTGCTCATCCTTTTCCCTCCTATACTGAGCTTCTTTATATTTCCAGAACATACAAAGCTTGTTTCCACTTTAGGTCATTACTGTTCTTTTGAGTTAGAATCTTCATTTTTTTCCATTTATCATTTGCTCAAAGGTCAACTTCTCAGAGAGGTCTACCCTTATCACTCCATCTAATAGTGTCACCTCCCCCTCACCAACACCATGCCTCCAGCCACCATCACATTACCCAGTTTTCTTTGCTTTTTGTGTGTGCTGTTTTTAATGGAGATTATATCTTTATTTTTAATATATTTTTTATTTCAGATAGAAAGGGAGAAGGAGAGGGAGAGAGAGAGATAGAAACATCAATGATGAGAGAGAATCATTGATCAGCTGCCTCCTACACACTGCACACTGGGGATGGAGCCTGCAACCTGGGCATGGAACCATGACCTCATGGTTCATAGGTCAGTGCTCTATCACTGAGCCACGCTAGCCAGGCTATAATTTTTAAAAATATATTTTATTGATATTTTACAGAGAGGAAGGGAGAGAGATAGAGAGCTAGAAACATCGATGAGAGAGAAACATCGACCAGCCGCCTCCTGTACACCCCCGACCAGGGATGTGCCCGCAACCAGTGTACATGCCCTTGACTGGAATTGAACCCGGAACCCTTCAGTCTGCAGACCGACGCTCTACCACTGAGCCAAACCGGTTTCATCCCAAGCTATACTTTTATTTATTTTTTTGCTTGCTTATATTCTGTCCCCTCAGTGTTATATTCAGCTTGCTGAAAGCAGGGGCTTGGTCTCACTCACCCCTCTTTGACCAGTGTCCAGAAAAGCAGTAGTGACAGTAGTCAGTCAATAAATACTGAATGAATGAGTGAGCGAATGAATGAATAGCTATGCAAAAGCCTCTCTGATAATCAAATGGACATCAGTACATGTTGACTTTACCAGCATATTATCAATAAAGGAGTCTATCTATGAAAGGTGCGAATTTTTTTCTCCTACTAGCCAACAAATTCCACAATTGGGAATAATCCTTAAGAAAATGAATTCAACAAAACATTTATCCTGAATTGCTCTAACTAAAGATCTTTTGTAGTTGTTAATTTGACTTTCAAATAAGTTTTTTAAAATATATTTTATTGATTTTTTCACAGAGAGGAAGAGAGAGGAATAGAGAGAAACATCGATTAGAGAGAATCATCGATTAGCTGCCTCTTGCACACCCCCTACTGGGGATGTGCCCACAACCAAGGTACATGCCCTTGACCAGAATCGAACCTGGGACCTTTCAGTCTGCAGGCCAACGCTCTATCCACTGAGCAAACCAGTCTAGGCTCAAATAAGTTTTAATGTGGTTTGGACATGCTTGGACTAGTGGATCTTTAAGGTTCTATGATGCTATGGCCTTGTGCAAAATGCTGGGAGCAGGTACAAATATTACCAGAGTATTTATGACTCACACTATAGGAAGTCCAAGCTTCACAGTTTGCCTTTCATCTCTGCCAATAGCCTGATGAATGACTCTGGAAGATAGGGTTAACTTGACTATTTTCCTCATGTGTAAAGTGGGAATGAGAATTTTTGCAAGTATCCATTTAAATGCTTCATTATGCAGTCCGCAAATTACTAATAAACCTGTTCATTTAAGTAGTTTGTGAAAGCATGTTAACTTGAATCTACTTTCCAATGTATTTTAGAATCACTAGGTGGGAATGGAAAGCTTTTGTAAAATAGAGCAAAATCCTCCTTCAGAAGTTGAACAGGAGGGGAGGATACCTTTAAGGGAGCAAGTAAGAAGGAATGTATTTTTCAGATGAATAAGTTTGTCTGGAAATTGTCTCTTTTGCTTCTCACCCAAGAAACATACCCATATTTTATCCCTACTATCTATCTAATTTATCTTATTGGAATAAGGGTTGAAAAAGCAGCACCAAGGTTGTGGAGTTGCTAATTTGCATATTTCTGAAGCTGCCCTGACATACTTGGGATTTTCTAATGGAACTCCAGGGTGTGAAGTATGACGTCCACACCTCTAAGGCAGAGGTGCTGTGGCTTTTTTTAAGGAGATGCTGCAAAGACCAGTGTGAGTCAAATATTGGAAAAATGCTTTTATACCAGAAAATCCGGACATTGGAACGATAAGCAGGCCTTGGTGGCTCTTATGAGTCTTTATAACATTCTGCGCTATTTTTGCTGTTTCTAGGTCTTAGTAAACAAACAGTAAAATTTTTAGCTTGCCTATGGCACCGAAATACTTTTAGTAATAAGTACATGGCCCAGATTTGCGGCTATCTCTTTCCAGCTAATGGATTAGTAAACCTTATTTTAAATCACTGCACAGTCCCTCATAAGAGTTTAGTACTTTGCATATCTATTTGCAGAGAAACTTGCATTCAGGAGACAGCTTGATATCCATAGTGCTTTCAATTCTAGCTCTTTATTAAAATTACAAATACTGTATGAATTTTACATTTTGGGGCGTAAATTTTATCCCTGCTATCTATAAAATTTATCTACTATATTTATATAGTAGAGAAACTGAAGTATTGATGGTTAAAAAGAGCCAATAAATTTTACTTTTATAGTTTATGTTTTTAAAGTGTTCAGGATCTATTTAAATTCTATTAGTAGGCATTGAGTGCCCACTGTATACAGGTACAGTGATAATGTTATTTTAACCTGCTTATAAGTTGCATAGTTTCTCTGAATTGGAACCATGCTTTATTGATTTCACACCGAGCATCAAGTGTATATTTTGAGTTTGTCTCCAGCTAGGTGTATGCCATTCAGTATTCACTTTTAAGTTTTGTGGTTTTGAGTATCCTATTCATTATGATTACTATGTTTCATTTTGTTATTTTTTCTTCCCCTTGTTTTCAATGATACTATTAATATTTATTCTCTTAATATGTATTTGTAGTGACAAATATGTGAAAACCCCCAAAGTTCAACAGTTAAAAAATGTGGTCATGATATATAAATCCAATAATTAGAAATATTAGATTAAATTACATACACCCTTATAGAATTTTAATAAAGAATATTGATCCTGGTTGTTATTGACAGTTGTATCTAGTGGGATAGAGGACTTTCTAAGTCACAGTTGTGGGTGTTCTAGAGATGATAATGATCACAGTGAGAGGCAGCCATACTTCCATGGGGCGTATGGCCAAAGATTTGGAGAGGTAGGCCGTAATCTGGAGGGACCATGGGTCTGAGGGTGTCCTCCAATAGCCTTCTGAATTACAATTATGGACAGAAGAAAGTTCCACACAGCAATCTGTGATTGGAAGCTCTCATTCTAACCTCTCTTGGTATCACAGACTTTGTTTCGTGAGGAATGAAGTCCCAGAATAGCACCCGCATTTGTCAAAGGTTGCATTTGTAGTTACTCTCATAGTTGTATCAGAAGCCCAAGCTTTCTGATTTCTTATTTAGAGCTCTTTGTACCACATCATCTATATCTTGTAATCAGTGCTGTCAAATAAAATATGAGACAAAATTAATGTAAAATTCATTGATGTGAAATTGTTCATGAATAATTAATATAGTTTGGCCCACTATGTGACACACATAAATAAGCATGGATCACCTATATTGTGGTATAGAGTGTATGCTAGCAAATATTATTTCTAATAATTAATATATTATCACATAACATGTAGATATTAATATCATGATTCACTAGTATCTTGATTTGTAGAACAGTTAGATTCATGGTATGCATAACTGACACAGTGTTGAGAATCTCATCACGTGATATGCATGAGTGAGCATTATGTACCTGTACTGTGACATGTATGTACCTATACTGTGACAATACTACAGTGTTGGTAGACATGGTATAGTACAGTGGTTGGTGAACCCCGGCTCGTGAGCCACATGTGGCTCTTTGGCCCCTTGAGTGTGGCTCTTCCACAAAATACCATGGCCTGGGTGAGTCTATTTTGAAGAGGTGGAGTTAGAAGAAGTTTAAGT
This sequence comes from Vespertilio murinus, assembly GCA_963924515.1. Lineage (NCBI taxonomy): Eukaryota > Metazoa > Chordata > Mammalia > Chiroptera > Vespertilionidae > Vespertilio > Vespertilio murinus. The sequence goes on along the minus strand of OZ004704.1, from coordinate 165,731,044 downwards.
TTAAAAAATATGGCTCTCAAAAGAAATTTCAATCATTGTACTGTTGATATTTGGCTCTGTTGACTAATGAGTATGCCGATCACTGATCACTGGTATAGTAAAATCACTTCACTCATTATCTATTTTTTCCCAAGCCAACCAAGCATTTGAGTGTGAGCATTTGAATGAAAAAAAAAAAAAAAAAAGAGGAGCACTCAGTAATCAGGAAACCTCTGATACTTTTAGGAAGCTTCCCATATTGGAAGGTCAAGGGTCCAGGTCCTTCTGCCACAGTCGCTTAGTAAGCATCTGTCATCAACAACAGCTCCCTGAGTGTCCCTGGAGCCTAAAAGTCTCATTTTTAGCAATGCCACATAAAAGAGACTAAATAAATATTTAGATGAATACATGTTCTATTTTTGGCATCAGCCTCTCTCCATCACCCTAGTGTTGCCCCAAAGCCCAGGCATTGTAAGCGCAGTGGCAGTTGTGGAACCTGAGTCACTGGAGAGCAGGTTTTGGAGGAGAAAGGAGCAGGCATTGGCTGATGGCTCTATGAAAGGTTTAACTGTCAGCCAGGGGAGGATAATAGGAAGGTGTCCCAAGTTCACCTAGATCAGCAGTGCCCTTTGTTTTTCCCTCACTTTTTCAGCACTTGGCTTTCCTTGAACTTGACCTAACACCTGTATCTCATTTCTTTCCAGAAAAGGCCTAAGGTACACCAGCTTTTTACTCAGGAATAGAGGGGTAGGACCTTAGCACAAGATATGCAAAAAGGACAGAGGAACAAAGCTCAGAAGACCTGTCTATCAAGTCTGTGCAGACCTTGGGATGCCATATACCATATTATTTATTTTGAAAATGAACATAGTTGATTAGGTACCCTGTGACAAGTATTCCCCCTCCCCCTCCAGTCAACCACAGGTCCTTGAGAGGGCAAGGTGCAATAATGGGAAACTGCACCTTGCAGTATTATGACCTATATAAAGCCACATGCATATACACAGAGTTTAGTAAGATTTATTATTAAAGTCTTGTCTTTCTGTATTAAACCTGGTTTAAATCACGTGTTTTTAGCTACATAGTGCTTTAGAGCTAGACGTTGTTTGGGGAACTATACTTGTCTTTAAGAGCATGATGACACATTCACATTAATTTCTTTTATTTTCCAGTGGAAATATCTTAAGAGAAGGAATTTAAAACTCCTTTAAATTTTCCTGTATAGTATTTTGAATTTACAAAAAGATCAGTGTGACAGTTTGGGTGCCATTTCTCAGTATCTGCATTTTAATTATTTCAGATGCTAATCCTAGTGGAATGGAACATTGCAATTCCTAACTGAAATGTCAGGCTTTGGGTTTTGTGCAAAACAAATTATTATTATTTGTAATAATACTAAATATAATTTGTATGGAAACACAAACTTAACAGGTAACTGAAGCAATACAAGCTGTTCTCCTGGCGGAAGTTCAACAGCACATTAAGACCTTGAGAAAGACACCAGTCCCCAGTGAACCAGGGTCCATGAATGAGAATGGTAACTACCAGATGATGCAGATCCAGCCAAAGATGGAAAGCCCGGAGGAACTAGAGTTAGAGTGTATTATAGACCGTTTGTCTCTGCAACGTAAGTGCAAAATTTATTGGCATGCTCTTTCATTGGGATTTTTTCTACTACTTAGAATTTCTTGAGAATATGAGTTCATAATATATCATTTCTGCAAAAATCAAGCCAAGTGCCCTGTATCTGACCTATTCTGCCATCAATTTCCTTGTATAATTGTCAGATTTTTAAAGAACTTCTATATTCTATTATAATCATTAAATAGTTTCCAAAACAAAAAACTATATTATTTATAAAAATGTTTTTAAATTAAGTGATTAAAAATGAAAACAGGATAAACAGCAAGAGCTTAAAGGGATATATAGTATAAAAATACCTCATCATAATAGGTCCTAAATTTGTTTTCATTTGTTATCACGATAGTACACATGTGCCAGTTTTATTTTTTTCTTTTCTGGGAATAAGAGACATAATAGAAACTAAAATTAAACTTCATCCACTTGATTTTATAACACAACTTATCATTATAACTTTATAATGATGATGTTTATGGATTATGGCAAGCAAATGAATCTAAATTTCTGCTGTAAAACATTAACTCATTAGCTTTTTTCTTTTAAAAAAAGAAGTAAAAAACAGTTAAAAATAAGTGCAAATTTGATTTTCAAATTTATTAGTACGTTTTTGATGAAAAAATTAATTTATAATATGACCAAATGTATATTTAAATTAATTATCTTTATTAAAAATATACTTTATTGATTTTATACAAAGAGGAAGAGCGAGGGAAAGAGAGTTAGAAACATTGATAAGAGAGAAACATCAACCAGCTGCCTCCTGCACACCCCCTACTGGGGATGTGCCTACAACCAAGGTACATGCCCTTGACCGAAATCAAACCTGGGACCCTTCAGTTCGCAGGCCTCTATTCACTGAGCTAAACCGACTTCAGCTAAATTAATTTTCAATTACTACGTTTGAGTTTTCAATTAATTTGGAGAGGCACCCATATGCCATTAATAGGTTTTTTTCCAACTTTCCAAATTACACTGATAGTGTTATTCATCATGTATAAATGTTCCTTAGGTGGCATTTCTGTGCCTTATTCCAAATCATGAGTGTCTAACTTATCCATTGGCCCAGAGACCTATTTTCTAGGTGAAAAATTCATGGCAGGAAATCAAGGTGAAACTTCTGATGAGTCTTGTTGTCATATGAGTTGCCCATTATTTGAAGTTTCACTGAGGCCCTATTCTGTCCCCAGTTAATTATTGGGTATAAGAACTATCCTATCTAATAAAAAGATAATATGCAAATTGACCAGCTCTCCAACACACAAGAAGATGGCCACCGCCCATGTGGTCAAAAATGGCCACCCCCATGTGGACACCAGATGGCTGCCACAGATGGCCAGCAGGGGAAGGCAGTTGTGGGCGATTAGACCAGCAGAGAAGGGAAGTTAGGGGGGGGGGGCAGACTGCAGGGGAGGGCAGTTACAGGGGACCCAGCCTGAAGGGGAGGGCAGTTAAGGGTGACCAGGCTTGAAAGAGAGGGCAGTTGGGAAGGAGCAAGCCAGCAGAAGAGAGCAGTTGGGAGGGACCAGGCCTGAAAGGAGGGCAGATGGGGTGGACCAGGCCAGCAGGGGAGGGCAATTAGGGGTGACCAGGCCAGCAGAGGAGGGCAGTTAGGGGGGACCAGGCCTGCAGGGGAGAGCAGTTAGGGTTGACCAGCATGTAGGGAAGGACAGTTAGGGGTGACCAGGCTGGCAAGGGAAGGCAATTAGGGGCAATTGGGCTGACAGGGGAGCAGTTAGGCATTGATCATGCACACAGGGGAGTGGTTAGGGGGTGAACAGGCTGGCAGGCAGAAACAATTATGGGCAATCAGGCAGGCAGGTAAGTTGTTGGGAGCCAGAAGTCCTGGATTGTGAGAGGGATGTCCGACTGCCCATTCTGGCCTGATCCCTCGAGAGGTCCCAGATTGGAGAGGGTGCATGCTGGGCTGAGGGACACCCTTCCCCCTTCATGCACAAATTTTGTGCACCAGACCTCTAGTTAATACTACAAAATGTAATTTTACTGTGACTAGAGACACTCAGAATTCATGTTATATATTAACTATCTTTAAATCATTATGGATGAGTTTTGCTGATGTTAAAAAAAATTAGGGTTATTTGTAATAAAAATTGGAACACAAAAATATTACAATTTATATGTTGTAGCATATGTTGGTAGATGAAAGTTAGAATATTTTAACTAAAATAAATATACTCAAAAATGCTGAGAATATTTTTGGGGGGGCGGAATGCTGCCTGTAGGAAAATATTAACTGCAATTACAAGTACATCAGAAACATATGACATGCATTGAAGAGGAAAATTTCCAAATAATATTATATTTATATGAACACTGCCTATTCTGAAAAACTTAGAAAAAGGACAGGAAAAATTTTAGACTTTTATTACAGTAGTATGTATTGCATTAGTTGATGGAATGTAAGAAAACTATTTGTTTATTTCAAATGTCTTGATTCAAAGGTTATGAAGATGGTGTGGTACTCTTCATCAGTGCGATTATGCCTCAAATTCTGTAGGCAGTTACTTAGGCATAATGTCCTTGAAACATCTATTATTGTACCAACTATTATTATAATAAATGGTTTATATCATTTAATTTGATCAGGTTTTTGTTCACTTTTCCTCTGTGAGCTACACTCCACACCCTTTTAAAATTATTTTCTCTTTTTAATTGAATGTTTTTATACTTTCTTGGTTACTTGATGCATCCTCTTTGCTAATCATTTGTAAAGTAAGAGATGATGGTTTTATGATGCACAGGTATGCAAAAAGTTCTTTCATGCCAGGGCATAGTATATTTGGTTTATTAGTATAATAGTAATATAGCAATAATAGATATGGAAAAAATAATAATAACAATTATCATATTATTAATATACTCCAACACTTATAAATGCTCTCTCACTTTTTCCTTTGATTCACACATAATTCACATGAACCTTAAGTCTGTCTTTAACATTTGACTCATCTATATAATCAATTTTACAATTTTTAAATGTGCATGTTCATGGAAATGAAGTTTTTGAAGTATAGCTGAAAGAAACTACTCTCTGAGAAAGACATAGCCTGAGAAATTGCCCCTTAATTTTGTTATTTGACACACCAATTATATATCTCCCTCTTATACATGAAATAAATAATATTTGAAAATAAGTTCATCACCATACCAGCTATCTTGAATGCCACCAGTGGTCTATATCTTGTACCTTGAGATATGCTTTCTTTTATCATCCTATTTTTTTCAATGAATAAACTGGGATTTAAAGAGGGAGAGTACCTTGTCTACAGTAAAAAAAATTATTAAAAACATGGATGCATATTCTCTTAAACACTGTGTTCTTGTCCAGTAAACTGCATTTTCCACACCAGCAGCTTGAAGGAAATTTGCTCTAAATCAGCTCAATCTGAAAATTGAATAATTTATTGAGTGGTTTTCTTAGATTTTTATTCCTCTCTCATAAATCATACTTTCTATTACCAAAGAAAATGCAGAATGTTCAATCGCTGCCCTCTCAGCCCTTATAATAAAGAAAATCACCAGATTTTTTTTAACTATTTGTACGTGAGATGCATCTAGAAAGCAGTGGAAATGAGTGAAATGAAAATTGAAGCATAATGTGTTTGAACTTTATAAATCCATATCTTGATTATTTTCATTTCTTACATTTCACAGCATGTATTTTATTTGAGGTTTTAATATTTGTCTATTGGTATTTTATGGGAGAGTGGTAGATTTTATCTGAATTTACTTTTTTATTTTGCTATCTTCCTTAAATCTCTTTATTAAGAAATTATATAACTAACACTTACATTTGAGGCTAAGAATCATTGATTTAAAAATAGTAGTGTTTCCTATTATTAAAATACATGTGAAAGTTATTTTCCTTTATTTTTTTGAATGTTATTTGGATCAGTTTAAACAAGTGCTCTAAATTGTTCCATTAAATAAATTGGTTTAAATAGAAATGGAGGCTTTGCAGATAAAGCCGTCACCTGAAATTATTGGCTGAATTTAAATTCACATTAAACTGTAGATGTGAAGATCATGCATCAAATAGGGGTATTGCAAATAATCTTTATTAGATGCACCATTCTCAAAGACTTATCTATAGAATTAAATAATGAAAATGTGCTCTTTGTTTATAGTAAATCAAGGAAATAAACAATGATTCAATGGAAAACTTTTGTGATCCTGGTGGCTGATAGCAGAGGCTTGGGATGATCTTTTGCCTGCTGAATCTCTCAGAAGGAAATCTGTCTAGTTGTTAAAAAGGCATTGAAATACAGGTGCTTTTTTTTTTTTTTTTTTTTTTTTTTTTTTTACTGTATTGATAGTAAATGCATCTTCTACTGCCCTCTATGAGGTCTTTAGACTAAGTGAGAATACCAAGATTTTCTTCTTTCTGGCCACGGAAGTCATTTTGGAAAGGTCTGCGTGATACCAGTGAGCAAGTGGCAAAAAAAGTAATGGTGGGAGGCACATCATAGAAGGCCTTGGTTGTCAGAGTGAGATCCTTGGTGTTACTCTCTGAGATGGGAAACCATTTGAGCAGACACATGGCACACATTTCAATGGAATCACATTTTCTGAGGTTCAGGGGCCAAGGGCAGATACAGGGAGACCAGTTTGGAGCCATTATACTAACCTTGAAGATGGCAGCCTGGCTCAAATATGGTAGCCCGGATGAAGAAAATGAAAAGTGATGAGACTCCAAATGAATTTTGAAGGTAGAGATGACAGTATTTGCTGATGGGGTGAGTATGGAGGAGTGAGATGAAAATCTATACTTCGATTATTTCAAACAAAAAGTATTTGATACAAGATCGACCCTGTTGTTCTGGCTTGATTTGGTGGTGCAGCGCTGCGTATGGTATCCCGGGTATGCTGAAGGAAGAGTGGGAAACCCACTCCACACTCCCACCTGCCCCTGCTGTGTTCAGTTTCAAGCATCCCTGCTTAGATGACTTCTAGTATTAACTAACCCTCAGAACATGGACAAGAGTTTCCTGCCAAGAAACTATGCCTAGAAGACAATACTAATAATACAAGCTTAAGCAAATATGATGTAAATTACATTGGCAAACTTATCTTAAGCTATGTCAGATGTGTGTGTGTGTGTGTGTGTGTGTGTGTGTGTGTGTGTGAGTGATAGTCTTTTGAAATTTCTACTTTCATGTATATTTTATAATTAGACAATTTTCAAGTACAAATAGTGTGTATGGTGTTTGTAAACAAATGTATATATTAGTGGTGCATACTTCAGAGCTCTTCCTTATTATTTTCTGCAAGAAAGTGTCCCAACCACAGCCTTAGGGTGGATTGAGCTGATTAGGCAGATGTGATAAGCTTTTGGTCATGTGGGACTGGTAACGTCATTGTCTACATTGCACAATGTTCTATTCCCTAAAACTTTAAAAAAAAAATCTTTATGCATAACTCCTCCACATTATGTGTCTCTGCCTCTCTGCACTGATCCAGGAGTCGGGGATACCACAGAGAATGAATTGGAAATCTTCAGTGAAAGACACAAACTAGTATCAGGTAACCACATATATGTGCCAGTCAGCCTAGAAGAGGCTGCAGGAGCAACTCAAAGAAGGACTTAACTCAGTCTTTGGAATCAAGGAGGTTTCTGGGGAAAAAGAGATGCCTAATCAAAATCCTGCAATATGAATATGATTTAGCCACAAATATTTGGGAAAACCAGAGAAGCCATCTATGCCCTTTCTTCCTCCCAGGAATGACCTGTTGAACACATGCCTGAAAGGGAAACTTGGACATTAGAGAGAAATCTATGACTTGAATTTCCTCTCTGGGATACACGCTCTTTTCCTAACGCTCAGCCTTCCAGAATAATGATAACAGTAACAGGAAGGACAGGAAGAGCTTACATGGATAGGGCTTAGTATGCTCTAAGTGCCTTCCTTAGCTTAAAACATTTGATCCAACCAACAATTCTGTGGAGATAGGTAAAATTGCCATGCCCATTTTATTGATGAGACAACAGATAAAAGAACTTGCACAGAGTCTTACTACCAACAGAGCCAGGAGTTAACTCCAGGCACTCTGGTTTCAGTTTCTGGATTCTTTGTAACTTTCTGGCACTGCATCCCAATTAACCTTTTAACCTTCACTACTTCTTAATCCAGCAAATATTTGCCAGTGTCTCCTCTATGATAGTTACAGAGATAGGTACTGCCCATGTTTAGATTACAAGACAGCACAAACTGAGATATTTGGCATAACCACACAGGGAAGATTGTCTTGAAGTAATCAGCAAATATCAAATACCTAATTTCTACTAAACGATAAGCTATTCCACTAAGAATGTACTTCATACTGAAGGTTTTTGTTTGGAATATAAATTTAGATAATTACAAGTCTCAGTGGTTAAAAGATAGAATGTTTTACAACTGGGGGCTGGAAATGCCAACTGGTAGAGGTAGAAATGAAAAAGACCTGGCATACATATTAGTTAAAGGGGTTAATGGTTAGCAATATGCAAGGAAGAGATGAGGAAATTTAAATTTTTATTTCTTTGCATTAATTTGAATCATGTACTAGACAATATTACTCAAATACCCAGGTGTTCATATTAGGCGAAGACAAATGTATGTATGGTAAGCAAATAAATTATTGAGCACCTAGAATACATTGCATGTACTTCAAGAAAAACACTGTTTGTCATTTGAGTTTAATATACGCCCTTTTTTATTTTTAGCTCCTCATAAAATTGATGGAGAAATCTCATCATTTCCCTTATCCTCCATATAAATTCCTCTCAACTTCCCCACTGCCTCTGCCCTCTCTGTATCATCTGAAAGATCACATTGCCTTAGAGAGACTGATAGAGTTCACTGCTCTTTTTCCAAAAGTAGTTTCACCTTTCACAGAGATTGAGATTGATGATTTTCATCTTGGCATATGAAGAACTCGAGTATTTCATCGTCTTTTTTTTCCTCCTGAGCAATCAGCATGCCAACCTGCCCCGACCGCACAGGGGCCGCAGCATCAGGGGATTGAGTTAAATATTTCCTTGGTAACAGTTGGGCAGGCACCACGCATTGATTATCGTCTGCACACCCATTTAAATTTATTGACAAAGAAAAAGTGATCTAGATTCTGTCGCTGAAATCGATGTGCTTTGCGCTATTGTTCTCCCACGCGGAGACTGGCCTCCCAATACTGACCCCTCAAGGACAAGGGTCGGGTCTATTTATCTTTTTTCCTCCCATCACCGAGGATGGTCCTTCACCCTGTAGCTGGTAATAAGTGTTTATTGAGTGGATGGATGAATGGAAGGGACCGGGGGATGGCTTGTACTAAAGATTCAGTTAACTCCTAATTAGTAAGAGGAAAAGGAGACAAGGAAACTCAGCTGATTGCTTTTCTTTGGCAGCCAGGTATTGTCTAGAATATAAACTAAAATTGTGCTTCCTAAGCATCCTCACCCTAGGTTCATGTGGTGCATACACAGCAGGCTCACACACACACACACACACACACACACACACACACACACACACACAATTAAACATACACACATGAAAGAATCTCATTTGTAACCATCCAGAACACGGCTCTTTGCTGATGGCTGATTACAAGTATTTGGCTCTTCCCTCCTCATTTTGCCATGATCTTGTTTCAGTCTGTGTTTAGAGAAGCCGATCCTTGCCTTAAACTTGTCTTTGCATTCTTATTCAGCTACAGCTTCTCATGGAAATATTTAAGGAGCTGCTAGGTCACACACGGTCTCCTCAGCATCTAGACGTCAGGCTCATTCCTCATCTCTCGCAGCCAGGACCCCTTAGGCTGCAAACCTGGGGCCCTCTCTACAGCCCAGCTCACTGGCTCACCCTCCTCCCCACGGACTCCTTCCCTACTTCTGAGCCTGGGACTTTGTGCGATATTAGTTCCTCCCTAAAATGCAATTCCATTAGGTGGCGTGGATATGCATCCCTCATTCTGGAAACAATGTTGGTATGACTAAATTCCCTGAGAGGAAAAGTGGGGATTTAGTCAGCTTTATATCCTCTGCAGATAGCACTGTGTCTGGCACACGGAAAGGCAATTGCTAGAAATGATAGCTAATGGAAAAATTATCCATTTGCCCCCATGGCATTGCAATGTCTCATTCCATCACAATGCCATTCACCTTGCTGGCAGGAGTCTTATTTTTCCATTTTAGCACACCAAAATATTGGCCCAATTTTTAGTCTTAGAACAATTTGAGTAACTTCAAAACAGCTATTATTAAGGGCTTTCTATGTATAGGGATCAATAGAACATGGGGAAATTTTTTTATTACATCACGTTCTACACTTCTTACATATCATTCTAAAATATTACTTATCATGGGGCATGCTAATTGTTTGTTTCTTTGCCTTTTCTCACCACGTCTCTGAACTCCTGCAGGGCAAAAACGGGAACACATTAATCTTATGCTCCTAGCAGCTAATGAACCACGTGGCTGGTGATGGGCGCTCATTAACTGTTTGCTGCCTACCCCGTTTCCCCGAAAATAAGACAGTGTCTTATGTTAATTTTTCCTCCAAAAGATGCACTAGGTCTTATTTTCAGGGGATGTATTATATTTCCACGAAGTAGGTCTTATTTTTGGAGGATGTCTTATTTTCGGGGAAACACGGTTAATAAGGGAATGGATGATAAATGATGGTGACAGACATGCATCAAAGAATTCTGATCTTATGCAGAAGGAAAGAAATGCTGAGTAACATGTTAATGGTCTGTAGGTAGGAAGAGAATGAAAAAAAATTATTATAGGGACGTTGGTTTTCTTCTCAAGTGTTAATCCCCAGGCAGTCCTTCAAATTTCTCTGTTTAGTCCAGGAGCAATTTATCTCTATAGAGAGCCACCAGGAAAAAAATAATGCTGATGTTTTAAGGCAAAAAAAAAAAAGGCAAAGGCTTGATTTTCAATCCCTGTGAATAAGTTATAAGAGATAAAGACCGTTCAAAGAAGAGCTGTTCATTGTAGTTTTTCTTTTACCTGCTCCAGGTAAACACGGGCCCTTTATTTACTTCTGTGCAGGAGCATCAGGCCGGGCAGTCCTGCTAAGCTGGGCCAGGGACAGAGCACGCCTTACTAGCTGACCAAACCCAAGCATGGTCATTGTGAACACTCTTCCAGCTTTGTAGGTTTCTCGTCATACACATGAGGTCGGACTTGACATTTCAGAAAAATTAAGTGTAGTGTTTCTCCACTCTTCTCAATCTCAGCACTGACTTTATAGTCACTATTTATCATCCTAAAATAAAATTCTGGAGTAATACAACTTATCTATACACATAATTCACATAAAATTGAAAGGGGAAAACAAAGAGTAAGTAATTTATAGCAATATGTGTCTCAGTAGATAACAGCTTGGACATGACTGTACTAAAGGATATAATAAACTGCTGACGGGACACATCCCATTGTGAGAGGACAACGGTTATCACTGCACATCTCTGTGGGGTGCTGTTTGGGACACAGGTGTCCAGATGGATTTTCACAGTAACATTCTAGACAACAGCAGCATAAAACTATGGCCATTCCTTAAAATACAGGGTTAGTGGTCTTCCTAGAAAATTCAGGGTATATTAAACACCTTGAACTATTCTTATGTGTAAAATAAAGTCAGATTCTGGGCTCAGGGAATTACACACTGAGCTTTCACTTCCACAGTTGGCCAGTGGACTATTTGGAAACCATGTGAAATATCAGGACAATTATTCATTGTCAAGGACTGTGCTGAGCATTACGGGACATCTGGCAATTCTGCTCTAAATGCCAGGAAGTGTCTCCAATATCATTGGGGAAACCAAATGTCCACTGCCTCAGCAGTTTCCAACGCCTTCCCCTAGGGGGCAGTACCAACCCTGCTGAGTAGCACTCCTTTCAGGAAAGGGATGGTGTATGTTCTGAGGCCTTTATTTGTTTCTGTCTCACTTCTTTATTAGAAGTGCACACGTGGAAATGAAACCAAATTAGTAACCTTCAGCTAACTCAGGAAGGTCCTTCCCTAATGCCCTGTGTTTGTTCCATCTGTGTGGATTATTCTTTGATTGCAGTATTCCCCAAGCTATGCAGTTCTTATCCTCCATTTAAAAAAAAAAAAAATAGTATCTTGTCCTGTTTTCTCCCTTTCACCTTTGGCCTGGGCCTAACCTAGAGTCAATTTTGTTGGCTGATTAAACGAACAGTGCATGCACTACTAAGTCCTCTCTAAGAAAGCCATCAAAGAAAACTCGAAAATTTACAATTAAAATGGAATTATTTTACAAAACAGAACAAATACAGCACATCTTATCATTTAAAAATTAAATGATGACCTATTTCCTAATCTGTAAAATGAGGAAACTGGGAATGAGAAAAAAGGGTGCAAAGTGTTACACAAGTAGGTTCATTAAACAGTTGGGAACAGAACAAAACCTTTGGCTTAGCTCATACTAATTTTTGATACATTGTATCCTTAACATTCAGTAGCCTAATAGTACTTAAAGTGTATTAAAGTTATTTTGGAGGAGTTCATAATACCCTGTGACATAATAAGGTACACCCCTCGGTGTGCCCGGCAGATCATCTAGTTGGTGGGTCCACCCAGCAATCTTCTTTTGAATGTGTTATGTGTTAGAATTCTTTTCTCGAGTTCTCTATTGCGAATCTGAGAAGAATATGATGTTGTTGCTACTTCCTAAAAGTAGAGGCCTGTGAACATAATGAGGCCACAGGGCAGTAGGAGATGTTACAGTTCACTTTGCTGTGGAAGCCTGGAGAGCCACTAGAGGCTTCATGCAGGTGCAGACATTCACATGGGCTTGGAGGAGAATGTGGCAGACGTGGAGAGATGCACTGCTGAGATCACTCTACAATAAGCTCACCAGACGTCCCGCTTTTGGTGGGACAGTCACTATTTTTAACAATTTGTTCTGAGTCTCAGGACTTTTTTTAAACGCCGCGGGACAAATTGTTAGAAATCGGGACTGTCCCGCCAAAAGTGGGACGTCTGGCCACCTTACTCTACAACCGTGGTGGGCAAACTGCGGCTCACAAGCCATATGTGGCTCTTTGAATGTGGCTCTTCCACAAAATACCATGGTCTGGGCTAGTCTATTTTGAAGAAGTGGCGTTAGAAGAAGTTTAAAAAATTTGGCTCTCAAAAGAGATTTCAATTGTTGTACTGTTGATATTTGGCTCTGTTGACTAATGCGTTTGCCGACCACTGGTCTACAAGAAAGAACTACTGGCCCAGCTGTGAGGAGTTTGCTTGCTGACAGCCTCCCGCTGTTGGCACCTCCGGGATCCACCCCCACATTGGAGCAGAGGTCAGACTCTTCTTGGGATAATGACTGAGCAAGGTGGTGGTGCAAGGCCTGCCTCACTATTTCTGGTTTATACAAACCCCCAAAGCTGATTTTGTTCTGGAGTTTTCATTGGGCTGCGAGAAACTTTATCAGGTCTGCTGAGTGAATCGAAAGCTCTTTACTCAATTCTGCTTTTGCCCTTTTTCTTTCTCAGGTGTTACTCCCAATACGCCCTTTGCATTGCTAGCTCCATCTTAACACCTGTCTGGTGTTATAGCTGACACCAATGGGAAAGAGCTTGTTGTGAGGAGCATACTTCAGGCAAAAGGAATGGATGAGGACAGACATAGGGACATGCAGTGTCTTCTGGTCAGGAAATGGGGATACATTTGGTGTGGGCAGCATATAGGAAGAGAGGATGCCCCTCCAGTCTGGATCCAGAAGGGGAGACACCTAGAAGGTAAAGGCTTTGATGGGGTGTTATTCCTGAAAGATAATAGGAATCATTATTAATTCCTTTAAAAAAAATGAGTCATTTCCAGTGCAAAGTAGGGAGTTAGTAAAGCAGGAGATACAAAGCACCCCTTGTGTCCAAGTTTTGTGAGAGTATTTCTCTGTTTAGTATTTTACTTGCAAAGCAATGCTCTTTTTCTTTATTTTTATTGCTAGGTTATTTAAATAGACTACCAATGCTTCTTGCCCCTCATGGAGAAAGTACTTTCGCATTACATAGAGGAGGGAGCATTTTGCTTTCTTGATTTAGCCCAGACAACACTGAATGTTCTTCTGAATCATCAGTGTTGGTTGCTGTGGGTCTGGGTGCTAATGTGCAATATATATGGCCATTATCTCACTCTCCTGAATCAGTGCTTAAACTTTTGCCAGCTTGTATGCATTCATATTTGGTCTGACTTCTTATTTCCTTCGGATACTTTTCTATCACTTACCATTTATTGACAAGGTTAGGTGTTACCATCCTGTGTGGTGTATGTTGTTTGTTCATTTTTACTGAAACTGAAACATTAATATCAGGCTTATTAAGTATTTGCTATTAGCTATTTTCCAGGAATATAATATATTATTTCTCTTTATCACTTAAGAAAAATATTGACTTGATGAACTGAGTTTTAGCATAGCAAGGTAACTTTGAAATGTGCTTTTCTGTGTGTTTATATTAATATCAGTGAATGATTTCAAAGGTTAAACTTTTGATCCATCTCTTTGAGTCATCTACTTCAGTCTAGAGTCATTACATCACCTGCTTCCCTTATGCCATTGATTTATGCTTCCTTCAGGCTACTGAGTTTGAGCAGTATCATTTATTTTTTAATGACATTCCCTGTACTATGAAACAGTATTTCAGAAGGTAATGGCAAAATACCTGTAACACAGTGTAGAATTGCCTGCTCACCTGTGTGAATCTGTAACCTAGCCATTAACATTAGTCTGGGATTCTCATTAGACTGAAAGGGAATGAAAGGTTTTAATCAGTCATTTTTTTTCTGTACTAAAGATGGTCAGGTGAATTCTGGATAATAGTACTCAGATACCATAATCTATGTACTTAAAATTGTGGGATGCAAAGGATATTTAGAATTTTCTTAGGGATTTCATATTTGAAGCTCTCCCAAATAGCTAAAGTCTACTCAAAATGTTCTCTGAAGAAATGGCCATTTCAGGACCCTGGAAATATCTACTTGAACATTATTTTCAGAAACTTGAAAAAAATATTAGGGGGATTATTTTAAAACTAGAGGCCCAATGCACAAATTCGTGCAAGGGGCTTGTACACGCACCCACCCCCCAACACACACACACACACACACACACACACACACACACACACTGCAGCAGCTTCATCCTCAAAGGCATCCAGTCTAATTAGCATGTTATGATTTTTTATTATTATAGATGATCCTTTTCTAGTAGTTACATAACACATTAATTTTTTCAAACATTTCTTCTTTTGGCATGTCTTTTTATTTCTTTTTGTAAATATTAAATGAAGTGAGTCTTTGCCAGTTTCTTTGAGAGAAAAACTAAGACACGATAGACATAAGTACCTTTACTGTATTGATATGACTTGTTGGAAAATGGCCTTAGACTAGATTGCATGCTCCTAGTTGCTACTCTCAGATTCTTTTATGTAAATCACACTATTTCATCGGCTTTATGTAGAGGACGGAATCTACAAGAGAATAAATTCATGATGCATTTCTCTCTAACTAAATGCAGGCCTTTCCCTTGGAGGATATGGCAATTTTTATATTTTCAATGGCTCATTTTAAAGAAAATATATTACACATTTAAAAAATTAGTTAAACTATGTCTACTGTTAATGGCAATCCACTATTATGACATTCATAATATAAAAGCCAACTATTAGTAAAAAATATAGTTTGATGAATGAAGTATATTTATAAATTAAAGATCGTCACTTCATTTTTTCCACAGTAAATTTGCTTTAAATATTAGTTTTTATATATGTTTGCTTGTATTACAAATATTTCCAGTAAGCAAACACAAATCATTTTTATATTTAGCATTTAAAATGCATCTCAACTTGACCATTAAATCATCTATTAAATATTCAATTAAAGTGGGTTTTGATCCATTTTTTAAAATTAGTGGTCAGGTATTCAGGGAAACAAGCTTGCAAGATATTCCTAAAACGCAATTCACTTCATTTCTTGCTCTGTATATTTTGTCAGAGAATGCCTTAATGTAGCAGAAATCAGATTTGGTGTGTATTTTTACACCAAATCAAATTGTGCAGGCGCCACCCTCAGCTTTCTCAAAACAATATAAAGGATAAGATTCAGCGGTGGTATAGCTTAAGAGAGCACTGCAGCCCGGGAAGAAGTTCATGTGTGGAAACTGGAGCTACCGGGGTACGTTTTACTGGAAAACTCTGTGTCTTAGAACACCATTGCAGAACTGGATTTAAAAACATAAGTTGGCTAATCTGAGTTCTGTCTCTTTCTGGAATCTGTATGGAAGGCCGAGGTGGTTTTTCCTAGTTATTCTGCAGGTATAAATCATAAGTGTAAAAGGTACTGAGAAATGTAAGAATGAAACTGCAATATAGTAGTGACTAATGGTAGAAAGCACTTAGATTGCTCCAGTTATAACAACTATATGAAGAGGGTGAAGGCATCATCAGTCATTTTATTTATTACAATTGGCAGATTTCCCTTCCTAGTTGTATTGAAGAGAGTCTTACTTTCCCTGTCCATTCTTGCCCAATCCTCATTTGCCTAAATTTACAAGGTGTAATTGTAAATTTTAATATTTTAATATATTCTTTTAATGTGTAGCAGTAATCCAAGATTATTCTTCTATCAAATCAGCCATGGAATATGTCCAATATCCTTCATAGGCCTTTTCTAGGTTGAAGTACTTTTTTAGAGCACAAGTTCTAACATTTTCCATTTCTAATCCTCGAGGAAGGAGCTGTGGGCTGTCCCCCATAAACATAAATGCTTAAGTATCAGAAAGTTACTATAAAATAATTCCTACACTACGAAGTGAATCAGGCTCTTTTCCCCTTCGTGTGGCTCCTTCTACATAGCAGTAATTTAGACTTTGCAAAATATTAAAAAATTGAAGCCATACTTCACTGATAACTTCTCTATATTATGTAAAGCATCCATGTTTCTAAATATTTTTACCAATGACTAGCTTTCTTTTGTTATTTAAACAGTGATCTAAATTGGCATTGTAAAAGTTTTGTAAGCATCTAAGTCTTTTGTGAAAATGAAGTAACCAGTCACATAAAACTATCCTATTATTTTAATGAGCTTTGAAAATTAGATGGATAACAGTCATGTAAACTGTTGGTTTCAACATCTAATTCATTTTGGTAAATTGCTTTGGATAAATTATCATGAAAAGAATATCAGTCATCCTGGTAGGTACAATAGCACTTGTTTGTATAACATTGCATGAGGGGCATATCTACCACTAACACAACCTCCTTAATCAGTGATATCTTTATAATATAAATATAGACATACAGGTTAATCTTGAATCTGTACAGAAACAGTTATATGCCAGCATAATTCAACATGTTTATGGTTTCCAAGTTTATTAAAACTTCATATAAAAATCATAGTTCTTTAACAATAGCTACACCATATACATTTAAAAAATTCTGAATTGGACAGTTATGTAATTCCCTCTGAGATATGAGAAGATTCCCTGACCTGAAGTTTGGAAACCATTGGACAGGTTATGAGGAGAGAATCTAAATCATTTCATCTGTACACTTGTACAGAATGGTGGCAGTGCAACAAATGCATGCACAATTATTACACCAATTACTTTAATGACCACTTTTAGTTGTATGTTTGATTTTTTTTTAAAAGAAGGCTGATCTCGTGATAGGAATAGTGTGAGCAGTTGCCTGGCTGCCATGCTTTAAGACTCTAGTTATAAATTACACACTGCATCACCCCAGAATGTGTCCTTGCATTTCTCAGTGCCTCAGCTTCGTGCCCAGCTGGTGCCAGGCAAGCTGCTGATGGGCACCGAGAGGAATTCCAGGAAGTCGGCAGCGCGGGCCCTTTTCCAATACTGCTCCCCGGCATGGACTCAGTCCAGGGCTCTGTTACAAATGGCTGCTACACTGAGATCATGATGAGATTTCCTAGAAGTACCCTCAGTGCTTTCACTAAAATTTCCTAATTCAAAACTTTTTGTCGAAAGGGAGGCTTTCCTCTGCATTCTTACTGTCACACAACCACATGTCAGTACATTTTTATGTCCCCTTAAGATATGGAAGTATTCAGATCTCTTGGAGATATCCTTATAAAAATTAAATTATTATTATTTCCACTTCACATCATTTTGTTTCAGATGTTAGGCTTAAATTATACCAGATTTTTATGTCTTACTTCAAGATGGTTGAAGAACACAGGAGTATTAAGTTATTACTAATTTCTATTACTTCTTTTATCAGCAGTTACGGAGAGTTTATGGTGGGCAGATGTTGCAGTAAGTATTCTAGACATGTGGGCAGCTATCTTGGGTGATCTCAGATTCCACTGGCCAATCAGAGCCGACCCTAGCACCTGCCCCTTGAGGAATCTAAAGCCCATAATAAAGTCCTCAGTGACTGAGGTGATCACCATGTTTCCCAGGGTGAAATTCAGGTGTAGAGACACAATGGAGTAATCACCTTGGACTAAGGACTGACCCCAACTATTGGTCCCCATTCTTTGATCTTTCTATTATAGGCATCTGGTGTTTACTTGATTTAAAATGCCTTTGAGGGGATAGGAAGGGGTGTTAGAAATTACTATAGCACTTGGAATATGAGTGGTACTCTGATGAAAGATTCATTTGACCTTTGAGTCAAGAGCATTTGGAGGTCATTGAGTCTAAGCCCTTTGTTTTCCTGCCTAGGAACCTGGTGCTCAGAGAGGCTCAGTAGTGACTTACTTAAGGTCATACAGCAAGATAAGGAGGGAGACAGTATCCAAACCTACCCCTTTTCAATATTCCTGATTTTTTTAATGGCCTGGTGGTCCCCATTTAGTTTTTCATTGTTCATATCCTCTGGTTGTGCTTCTTTGCCAGTCAAGCTTATTGTTTTCTCTGGTAAGTGGCAAATTAATTGCATACACAGAAAGATATGGAGGCAGGTTGCATTCCTGTGAGTCCCACTTGTTGTTAGTATCTCTAGATCTAGATGAAGCTTATTAGGAGAGGGTGCTTTCCTCTCTTTTCTCCCTCTTCATAGGCTTTCCTCTTGTTTCAGCATCACTAATTTTGGTTAATGTATTATTAGAGAAACCTGTCCTAAGGGCAATTGTTTTCAGTAGCTAAAGTGATTCTATAAAAAACAATTCTGTTCATATGAACTATCCTACTTAAAACCCTGCAGTGGTGCAATGCCCACCAAGCGTTCTTCTTTAGGTTCAACTAAACATTCAGACTCTAGAGGTAACCAGACACCACACCTGACACCTCTTCACTCTGAAGGACAGAGATTAGGAACCACAGTTTGCCTGAGGGCAGCAGCGGGCCTTACTCATTGAGCATCTCTGCAGCAGCCCAGAGTCCTCTGGGGAAGTCACTCTGCTTACAGTCATATATTTTGCAACAACTCATAGGCACAGCTTGCCGGGAGGATACAATGAAGAAAATCAGCTCTGTGGAGTCCGTAGACCTTTGTTGAAAGCCTTTCCCCTCTCCCTCCATTGCCTGAAACCTTCTTGTCTCCAACTGGATGTTAACATCCTCTGAAGTGCCCTCTCTGGTCACTCAAATTAGGTGAGGTGGGCCACCCTGTGCTTCTGACACAACACTGACCTTGCTGGATTGTCATTGCCTGACTTCTTATCTACTCCCCGTGAGATTGTGAGCTCCATGATGGGAAATGAGTATGTCTAACTTGCTCACCATTATATCCCAAATGCACACGTCAGGACCAGGTTTTCTGCAGATAGATACTCAAGAAATACTAGGTAAAGAAATAGGTAGGTGACAAGTCCACCCCCTGTGGCTCAGGGTTTGAGTGTTGGCCCATGTACTAGGATGTCCCAGTTCAATTCTTGCGCAGGGCACATGCCTAGGTTTTGGACTCCATCCTCAGTAGGGGATATGCAAAAGACAGCAGGTAGATGCTTCTCTCTCATCATCAGTGTTTCTATCTCTCTCTCCTCCCTTCCTCTCTCTGAAGTTAATAAAAAAAAAACCTACAAAATATTTTTTTAAAATATGTAGGTGGCAATTCTAGGAATTTTAAAATTACCAACCTCCTCTCCTTTCATATAACACAGCAATTTTAGAATTTCAATATGCATTTGAAACCACAATATTTTCTAAAGTTAAAATATTATGCCATGTTATAATTAATGAAGAAGATATTTTGGGATCAGATGCCCACCAAAACCCATACTATTAGTGAAATGCTCCTTTTTAAAAAAAAAATATATTTATACATAAAAAGCAAAATATTAGTATTATAGAAAATAGAGTAAATAAACTTTAAAATGTTTATTATCCACAATCAAATCACTTGAATAAAAGCAAACTACTATACCTGGGTTAAAATCCAAAGCCAGTGCTAACATTAGTAGACAAATAATGAGAAGAGTCAGTAAGAGCCTTAAAACTCAGAAATAAACCTAGGATTCTTATTCTCAGGTAAGGCTACTTTTCCTGAACTTTATCACACGAGTTCCAATGTAAAGTAGTAACAAGCCACACAGTAGAATATACCTCGGACCAGCTTTCTAAAAGGTAGAAAAAGTACACTTAAATATGACACTTTTGTTTTAAATATATTTTATTGATATTTTACAGACAGGAAGGGAGAGAGACAGAGAGCTAGAAACGTCGATGAGAGAGAAACATCGACTAGCTGCCTCTTGCACACCAATGTGCCCGCAACCAATGTACATGCCCTTGACCGGAATCGAACCCGGGACCTTTCTGTCTGTAGACTGATGCTCTACCACTGAGCCAAACTGGTTTCGGCTTAAATATGACACTTTTAAAAATCTCTATTGTTGATAGTATTACAGATGCCCCCCATTTTTCCCATTGCCCCCCTCCACCTGGTTTCAGCCCCACTCCTGACCTTCCCCACACCATTGTCTGTGACTGGCCATCTATAAACTCTAAGAGCATGACATTAAGCCATAGCTCAGAAGCCATGTCTTTGATTGAGTAAGATAATGTGGTTCAAGACATTATTTTTCTGATGGCCTGAGAGTGCAGGGATAGAATTTGGAATTGTCTAGGTAAATGGATAGTTAACATGCCCATTTAGGCCTTTTCTTTCAAATATCAAATATCTTAAATGAGCTTTGGAGAGGTGCTGGACCACATTCAATTTGAAATCAAATTCCCTTAATAAGATTTTACAGTGCAGAAATTTCTTCCTTGCTGATTAAAATGAGAGCCATAATTCTATGAGTCAGGTACTGACCAAATTTCTTACATAAAGAAAGACAGCATGCTGGAATCCAGCCATGAACAGCCTGGGTGCTTACAAGTAGCATCCTAATCTTTTGGAAGGAAGAGTGGAACTTCTCAGGCTCTGATGCATAGTAGTAATTTCTAAAGACTGCCAAGTCTTAGAGCTCAATAGCACAGGATCAACTGATTCTCTGTATATGGATTCTGCCTGAACTACACAGTACCTCATGGCCAAAAAAACCCCCACACAAAACAAAACAAACACTCACAAAAACAAAAAAACCCAAAACACTTCATTGTCGACATATAAAAAATAGGGAGATCTCACAAAATTATCTGGCTCTTTGGCTTCATGTAAAAATTAGCAAGAGAGGACACATGTAGTTCTCATTCAATGTGATAACATGAGCCTGGAGCTGAGACGTAGATGGTTATGGGTGACAACCTTTCCATAGTGTGTGTGTGTGTGTGTGTGTGTGTGTGTGTGTGTGTGTGTGTGCTCTCCAGGTTATTCACTAGGTTCCGACAGGAATCTGAGTTTTTCACTTGCTCAATTCCATAAAGTGTAGCTTGAAAAATTCTGTATGTGTCCATTTGTAGGGATGGGAGAGGAAGATAAGAGGAAAGAAATTAACATTTGAAGGGCATCTACATTTTACTAATAAGTAATAGGCACTGTACAAGTTTTCATATATGTATGAATAAGACACAGGATTACTTTAATGTGTATCTTTTGCTTAGGACAAAGGAAGTGGCTGCGCTCAACCCACCTGCTTATGAGAGCTTCAGAGGGGTGGGTAGCATTATATTCTACTCCTCTTTTCTGAATATCCTTAAAATTTAATTTCAAAATGTTCATCTACTGATAGCTCAAGGGGTCTGGGAAAGATGCTAACCACTGGGAATCCTTTCAAGTGTGATTTTCTTGGGAGATATGGAGAGGCTTACTCTGGTTGGCTTGTCCCCAGCCAACTCTTGTACTTTGCGGTACAGCCCCTGATAAGCTATCTAGAGGTCAGGTTCTTGATGAACTCACAGTAACATGGTGCCATGTGGAATATTTTAGGAGTGTAATTAGACTAAATCTTTTGGGTATGTAGAGCAGGTTCAGAGTGGACAGGGGGCGCTTTGTGAAAGGTTGTGTATGATATCCTGTAGGTACCAGGATGTTTTAGGGTTTTTAATTTAGACATTTCTCAGTATGGTAGATGGATCAAAGGGATAATGCAGGGAGATCAGTTGTTAACTATCTGTGTGTTATGGGTATTGATAGCAGCTATTGAAATGCGCAGATTAAAACTAATCTAAATACAAATATCTAAACTCAAATTCAGGTTTTTATCATTCTGCAATTTTAGTGGCTACCCCCAAATTCTATGTGCTTTGCACATGTCTAATTTAATTTTGGTAACAACTTAGTGAGCTGGCAACTGTTACATCTGTGAGTTCAGTCTCACTCCTAAGACGCATTACCTTTTGCCTAAAAAAACAAAAGCAATAAGCAGGCTCAGGCTGTACCTTTCAAGTATCAACATTTTACGACTTTTAATCCTTAGGTTGATTTTTATGCCTAGAAATAATGTTGTGTGAGAGGATACACAGATTTACTACATTTCAAAACAGGGATGTTTGTATTAGTAATTAAAACTTTATTCGCAGAGCAATCAGAGTTTCAGTTCAGTGACAGAGCATGTAGCCAATAGTATTGATTATAGCCTAATACATAAAGTGTCAGTACCGAGGCATAAAGCATTTCCTTGGCATATTGTGGAAACTGGCCATGAATCACTTCCCTGAACATCAAATATTAAATCCACATTTACACATGAAAGCATATGCTCACCGGACAGTTTTCAAATATAGTTAGTAGTGGTTCTCCTGTTGTGTAAGGCACATATGATATGTTAGTACTGACATGAAAAAAATTACTAATTCCTTTATATTTTTTTTATAATATGTATCAAAGCATACACACATATATAAATTATAATGTGCATATATGTACATGTAAGTTTAAATATATGTGTATTGCTTTTAATTTTTAGAAGCCTGTTTAAATGCTTTCTGGAACAGCATCTGTTAGAATTTTTCTTGCTTTGAAGTGAATGTTTGATGTGTGAGTTGTGTTAATTTTACCCCACACCACCACTAGGGATACTGATGTATCTCCTTGTCCACTTCTCATATGTACTTTTTCATATCTGAATTCAGAGAAAATATATGGACTATGTCCACTGGACTATATCCTATGAAACTGTCTGTTAATTTGTTTTATAAAAGAAAAAATAAAAAAGCAGGAAGAAGAGAAGGTCTAGGTCTTATGTGACTTGTTATATACTTGTGGTATTTCCATTAGAAATTATATAGTGAAAGAAACATCATTTTAAGCAAAATATTTTAATACTAAAGCAGACTCTTTAGGAAAAACTTTTTGTTTGTTGTTTTTAATATATTTTATTGATTTTTTTACAGAGAGGAAGGGAGAGGGATAGTTATTTAGAAACATTCATGAGAGAGAAACACTGATATCTGCCTTCTGCACACCCCTACTGGGGATGTGCTTGCAACCAAGGTACATGCCCTTGACAGGAATTGAACCTGGCACCCTTCAGTCTGCAGACTGCTGCTCTGTCCACTGAGTCAAACCGGTTAGGGCAGGAAAAGTTTTTCTAAAGTTGAATTAGAATATCTTGATGACCATAAAGCTACATGATTTCCCCCCTTTATTCTGAGATGCATATTTGAAATTGAAGAACATACGCTTAATGAGAGTAAAGATTTTATCTATATTATCCATCCTCTTTCCCTTGTACCTAGGTCAGTATTTGTCAATATTAGGCTATAACATAAATATTTGTTGTATGAATGCATGAATCTAAGTTAAAAACAGTTGCCAGTCAGCCAAAGAATTAGTCATTGCCTATACATGAACTTATACACGTGTTGAAGGCATCTATCTCATCATTCACATTTTACTTCATTTGAATTATTTGTATTCGTAGCACTGTTTGTGGCTAAATTTTCAATTAAATTTGGATTTTTAGTTATTTATAATATATTCAGAAAAATTACACTGTGATATAGCACTGAAACAAATACTGCTTTGTATACAGAAGACTGCCTGTCACACATGAAAAGAGATGATTGAAGACAGTAGAAACAAGTAATCCTTTCATAAGAAATCATCAGATTTTCAATCTGGAGATATTCTTGTAACTGACTCATGTACCATACAGCACTAACAAGTTTCCAGCAGAATTTGAAAAGGATCTGTTTAATATTCTAGATATATCATTCAATTCAAGAAATTTAAGCAAATATAAAACTATCACATTAACAAATAGAAAATCACATGAAATAGTAACATTAAAATTGATAAAGGAGTTAAAATTATAAGCAAGAATTAGAAAAAGCAGTTTATCAAATGACATTGTACAAAAAGGCATCAGCCAAAAAGAATCAGAAAAATCCTTGTCTTTGAACACAACACAGGATTATAGCTCAATATTATTAGAACATTGGAAAAGAATGTATTCTATGAATAACTGTATTGTGAATTGATACAAAATTTAACAATTAATGTAGAATCTCATTCAGCCTAATAAGACATTTAGAATTGATGGTAATTTGGAATGAAAGAAACACACACACACACACACACACACACACTTTTTTTAGGGGATGTCATTTGAACAAAATGAGGTACTTAGTAAAAATGAATAAAGTTCACTTAGTTGACATTTGAGTGTCACAGGGTAAAAAAGATAAACAGTTTTGACAACATTTGCCATCAGCATTATTTGGAGTCTGTGACCATGGGAGAAAGTCTCCTGATTGAAAATTTGCCACCTCTATCTTCTCCCAATTCCAACTCTAAGGTCACTGGTTTGCAATATAGTGACATAATGGTGCTTTTCTTTTGTTGTATTTCCAATTAATAAAAACCCAGTGACTGTGGACAATTTGTATTTGTGATGAAGTAAGATAAAATGTGGTTTTCTGAAAAAGATAGTCTTAATTGCTGCTGGATGCTGGAACACAGCAAGGACAATGACAAAAGACGTGGGCTTTTTTAAAATCCCAATATCAGTCCATCCTTGACTGCAGTGGGGTATGCAATGTCCCAGCATCCCTGGTCAAGTTGATGCCCATCTACTAAGATGCCAATTTTCAGAGATAGGCCAAGAGTTTCTAGTAGCAGTACCCCCATTATCTCCCACAGGAAAACATAATAATTTTGATGAAGTCCAACTTATCAATTTTTTACTTTTATGGGTTGCATTTCTGGAGTCGATTTTAACCAACAACTCTTTGCCTAGCCTCAGATCCTGAAAATTCTTCTACTTTTTTGTAGTAATAAGCTTTTTAAAAATTTAAGTTTTCAGTGTGAGAGAGATATATCATAAGGAGAAAGAGAAAGAGAGAGAGAAAGCATTCCTACAAAAGCATATTGTCCTGGGTGGAGGATCAACTCGTTTCTACTGAATTGTTGAGTGTGAATCACCTTTATACACTTTTCACTGAAGACCACAAAGACCACCTGCTTTAAAGGTTCATTGATCTCATACCTTATTTTTTCCTAATTCACTATTAATGCAAAGATACATAAACACAAAATAAAAAGCATAGAAAACAACACAAATTGTATTTACTCACTCACACAATGGCCTCCTGGGGAAGGAGCATGAAGAATGAGATAATTCCTCCTGTGAGAGCATGAACACTCAGAGAAGAGGGCTTAATGAAAGCTATAGCAACTATGCCTCTTTAAAGATGTCCAGGTGGCTCATATTTTGTGATACCCACATTGTCCATTTGGTCTTGTGCATGCAAATAAATAACCAATAAGATTATGCCAAGATATTAGATGGAATTCCTGACATATGAAACTTTCATGACTTGCATGGGTGATTCAGAATGACTGTTCTATGGTTCTATGATGCTAAGCATCCTGGCTCTATATTTAATACTGTGGGTTAGCCAAATAGGCACATGCTTTGATAGTATTACAAGTAGAAAACTCTCAGGATGTCTGTCTGTTTGATGCTTTTCCCAAAACCTTGTCCATGACTTTTCAGATAACCTGGACCTACAATGCAAATACAGGAGTTACAGGGCATGTGTCCTTGTGACCCTCGTCTTTAATTGGACCAGTAGTGTGTAGAGACCAGGGGATAGATGAGATTTTCTGACCCAGCAATTTAAAGGTGGGAATATAGAGGAAATGCAGTTACTATTTTATGTAGATCAGAATGACCATATAAAGACAAGGATGGGTTGGCTCTAGTAATTCAAAGTATCGCAGGCCCATCTGCAGAGAGAGGGAAAGAAGAATGTTCACATGTGCAGAAAGAAATAGAACATAGCCCTGTAAAGAGTAAAGAACACCTTGGACTTGTATGCATATTTTAATAGACTCCCAATTAAGCTTAAATATTTTGACTTCTTCCAATTCTCCTAGTTCCTCTTAAGACATATTGGTAAATTAAATATTATTTTACAATTCAAATATATCATAATTGAATATTTCCCTTGATCTTTGTGCTAAACTCCAAAAGACAATGGAAATTTATGTGTGCCAAGAATATGTTCGAGTTGTATCTATATATCTAAATATCTATATCTATATCTATAT
This sequence comes from Vespertilio murinus, assembly GCA_963924515.1. Taxonomy (NCBI): domain Eukaryota; kingdom Metazoa; phylum Chordata; class Mammalia; order Chiroptera; family Vespertilionidae; genus Vespertilio; species Vespertilio murinus. The sequence continues at coordinate 165,704,553 of OZ004704.1, read as the reverse complement.
CTATATCTATATCTATATCTATATCTATATCTATTTCTATCTATCTATCTATCTATTTATCTATCTATCTATATAGACCATTGCATCTGAAACAACCAAACAGGCTGTGTGGGGCAACCAGGCTGGCAAGGGGGTTAGTGAGAGGCAACCAAATGACCACGCAGCAGGCTGCATGTGGTGACCAGGCCCACAGAAGGGACAGTTTGTTGTGATCAGGCCAGTGGGGGTGAGGGTGCAGTGAGGGGAGACCAGGCTGGCAGTGGGGGGAAGTTGGGGGTAACCAGGCCAATGAGGGGGGGCAGTTGGGGGCAAACATGCCTGCAGGAGTGGCAGTTGGTGACCAGGCCAGCAGCGGGGTCAGTTAGTTGCTATCAGGCAGGCAGACAGGCGAGCAGTTAGGAGCTAGTGGTCCCAGATTGTGAGATGGTTGTCTGACTGCCGGTTTAGTCCCAATCTGAAGGATCTGGCCTAAACCAGCAGTCAAACATCTCCTGAGGGGTCTCAGATTGGAGAGGGTGCAGGCTGGGCTGAGGGGGACCTCCACTCCATGTATGAATTTTGTGCACCTGGCCTCTAGTATGCTTATACTATCAGTACCATTCATAGTAGCTAAGTGCCCAACATCTGGGAAATAATAACCCTCCAAGTGGAGTTTTATGATATTGGAGTGAGATCATCTATATAGCCCTCCCAGAAATTACCAGAAGCTTTTAGAGCAGGAATTGATGAGTGACTTTTAAAACCATAAGGTAGAACAATGACTAGAGAAAATAGGAGTGCTTTGCCTCAAAAATTAAACCTTAGCCTGAGAGACATGAGAAGGTGCCATTCTAGTGAAAAGGGGGAAGACTGGTTTGTTCTAAATGCCAGAATGAGGGTCACTGCTAGACATGCAGGGATATTTGTATATGGTATTTAAGAAAAAAGATTCGAACTCTTGGGTCTGCTGAATGATGAACAAACAGGCTGACTCACTACATGGTGAACACCTTGTTATGGTTCTAATAGTGGGGATCAGGAAGCCAGAATCACTATTTTGGGTATGAGATTGGTTAGAAAATCCCTATTTTCCACTCCAGAGAAATTAATTTCAGTGTTCTGAGCATCTCAAGGATCTATAAAAACAAAGCTTATGTGCTTAACAGGAACTGCTCTTTAAAGATGCTACTGTTTGTCAAGGATTTGAGTATCTAAATAATAATGATCCATACTGTACTAATAAAAGGGTAATATGCTAATTAGACCACACATCTTTCAGACAAAACCACAGTAGCAGGGGTCAAGGCAGAGGTAGTTAGGGGGGATCAGGCAGGCAGGGAGGAACAGTTAGGGGACAATCAGGCAAGTGGGGGAGCAGCTAGGACCATCAGACCAGCAGGCAGAAGCAGTTAGGGGTGATCAGGCAGACAGGTGAGTGGTTAGGAGCCAGTGGTCCCGAATTGTGAGAGGGATATTCTACTGCCGGTCCTATGGGATCAGGCCTAAACCAGTAGTAGGATATCCCCCAAGGGGTCCTGATTAGAGAGGGTGCAGGCCAGGTTGAGGAAGACCCACACACACATACCCCTGTGCATGAATTTTATGCACCAGGCCAATAATAAAATAATAATAATAATAACAACAATAATAATAATGCTAGTACTTCCACATACATATAATACACATACCTATAATTCACATGTTAAATAGTGAAGAATTGTTTTGTATTTAATATACATAAGCCTGCTTAAAAATCAGATATTTGTTGATTAGTAATTAGGAAGAGTTTACTTAAAGAAAATAAACTTAGGAAAAAACATTCCTAAAATAAAACCTTGCTTTGAAGCATACTAAATAATCAATAGTTTTGTTTGTTTCTTTGTTTATGATGACTGTGCTTATTATTTTCAGGATAGAGATCAATTGATGTTGAAGATAAAACTTGATAGAATAAAAGAATATTGAAATTTAGATATTTCTAATAAATTTTAGAAATAATCATCCCAGTGCTGTATTTTTATCTATAAAATATAAAATCTGGCCTAATGATTTAAAAGTATTTATTTAAAAATTAGCTATTATGTTGACTTAAATATTAATAGTATCTACAGGTATTTAATTTTTTTCCAGAATATTTTAATAATATTATAATTTTATATATACACTTTTCAAGGCTTCTGTTCCTATAAAGGCCAGTTTAAACACATAAAATGTTTGTATTCTACATTTTAGTCTAATAATAAATTTTAGGTGAGGTTTATTCAGAAGTGAAATGGAATTTGCTAACTTAGAAGATATTATTTGTAAATTTTACAAGATGGGTTCTATAAATTGTTAAACACAAAAATAAGTCTCATCTCTCTAGGTCATGCCACACACTGGCTATGCCACAGAAATGGTGCTGCCACTTTCAGAGAATGGACCTCCTTTTGAAAAAGAGGTCTTTTCTTTTTCCTGGGAGGGAATTGGGGAGAGTGGGCAGGTTGGAACTTCTGGAGACTGAATCCATCAACTGGCTGACAGCGCCTACATATTCTTCCCCTCAAATATATTGTATGAACTGCATATTACACAATCTAGGCAGCCTCAGAAAATCTATACTCATTTCTTGATTCCAAATGTGAAGGTCTCCCTTAAACCTAGAAGACTCCTGGAAGGATTTACAGGGAAAATATAAAGAGACTGATTTTCTAACACATGTTAGACACACCGCTCACATAAACCTTCGGGTAGCCCTCATAGATTTATGTGAGGTGGCGCAGGCGGATTCTAGCCATTGAGTGTGACTCTGCTGCTTCTGAGTTATGTCAGGTACAGAGGAATCACTCCCAGACATTCTCTGGAGACTACAGCCATTGCCTTTAAATCCTCAATTTGACACTTTTCTGCATGGTTATTAGAGCTTTAAAGAAATGTATCAGAACTCTCAGCCAGCTTAGGGAAAGCGATTTTCCCCTGGACTATCCCCTCCACAAGAGAGCACTGGTGGGGATGTGTTAGTAACCTTTTCTTTTCTTGTGTTTGGGAACATTTCATGAACATTACTTCCATAATATATGAGAGATCTTAGAAATTAGGAAAACAAAACAATAACTTATTTGTAAAGTAATTAAAAATGGTTTTTTGTTTAGTTTGGTTTTAGTTGGCTCTGGAGATAACATTGTCTTCTGGTTTTCTTTCCTCTCTTCTTATCTCTTGGTTTATTCTTAGTCTCCTTCCTGTTCTTCCCATCTTGGGCCTGTTCCCGAAACATTGCTCCCCAGGTGAGCTCATCCATTCTGGTGACTTCCTGGCTGAATGCTGATGATGCCCCATTGACATCTCCAGACCAGACTGCTCTCCTGATTCTCAGTGGACGTCCCATGCTTTCCTCCCACCTCAAACCCCAAATCAGTGTACCTCCACGCCCTCTTCCTCTTTCCCAATTTTAAGTCTTCTTGGGTTCCCAGTCTCATAAGCAATACTGAGATGCCCCATTTTCTCCACTCAGTTGCCAAATTCTGTCAATTCTACCTCTTTGATAAATCTCAAATGCATCAGCTTTCCTCCATCCCAAATAGGATAGTTCAGTAGTTTAAAAAAACTTTCTGGGAACTAGTAACTTCCATGGATTTCAATCCCAGCTTTTCCATGAACACCCTGCATAAAAATGCACAACTAATTAACTTGAGTTTCAGCTTTATCATGTTTTATCCCCTCTGAAATAAAAAATAACAACCGCTATGTGTCAATGCTGTCATAGGTAATAACTGAGATCATACAGTTTACATGCTCAGCACAGATGTTGGCATATAATAGTTGCTTAATAAATATTCTTGTCCTTCCACATCATCCATACTGGGTTTTCTCTTTTTGCCTAACTTCCTCACAGCTTTCTCACTGCCCTTCTTGCTTCCTGTTTTACCTACTCCCATCCATCCATTCTCCACATGACAGTGAGAGCATATCTTTCTAAAATATAAGCCTCAAGAGGTCATTCCTCCTCTAAGGACCCTTGGTTTACTCCCCAGTGTTCTCAAAGTAAAAACCAATCTCCTCAGAGAATAAGGAAACCATTTTCTCATACCTTGCAAGTGGGATTGCACATTAGTACAGCCCTCATGGAGAACAATTTGCCCAAATCTATTAACATGTTAAATGCTAATGCCCCTTGATTCCAACATTCTATTTCTTGAATTTAACATATATCCATGTTTGAAATGACTTAGGTATAAGTTGAGTCTTTACAGCATTGCTTATAAAGCAAACGGTTAGAAATAAGTTAATTGTCCATCGACAAGTGAATAGTAAAATGTATATATATATAATAGATACTAGGTGAGTATTTACAAAGAATGAGATGTGGTTCAGTCTCTAAAATATATTATGTCTAAAAAGTAAGATGCAGATCTGTGCATAGTATACCTCTTTTCTTTATCTTATTGAGACAGGGCATCAGGAATATGCAGGGTGTCCCGATAAACTGTATGCACAGTTTGAATGATTGTAAGTCAGTAGTTATTAACATACAGCTCATTTTTTTAAATTTGAAAGAATCTACAGAAATGAATAACTTTTTTGTCAATGCCTGTTTTTAAACTGATGACTATTCTGGTCCAGGCATCGCTGATAACACCAAGCATGGAATCACAAACATCAAGAATCGTGTTGTGCAGTGTTTGTGTGCCCTCACTTCATAGACTGTTGCTGGGTTTGTATCATAAACTTTATCTTTATGTATCTCTATAAAAAAAGTCTAGTGGCACTTCAGGATAAATTTTCTTTGTTCAAAGCTTAGTCTGGCTTCACCAATTATTTCAGTCAGTTAAACCTGAAAAGGAGTGAAATATTAAGTGAGTTATGAGCTGTTAAGATGTATATGCATTTTTGGATACCCTATATATCAATACATTTAATTTTTATGGAAAGACATACAAGAAATGGTTAATGGCCTTTTCCTCCCAGAAGGAGAAATGGGTCGCTGGGGAGAGGATGGAAGGGAGACTTTTTATAGTGTAGCCTTTTACACATTTCATTCCAGCCACACATGTTCAAAAACAAATTATTACCCAAAGAAGCAGATGTCTTTCATAATACGCTCCTTGCAATCCCTTGAAATGCAGGTCCTGGCCCGGCCTCTGGAGGTTTGTAAACTCAGCTGCTGGAGTCCCCACGCTCTCTGCTGCAGGTCCCTCTCCGGCAACACTTCACTGTCTTCCCAGATGATGCCAGTGAAGTTTCTATTTCTCTGCCACCTTTGCCCAAAAACTTTGCTGGGCTTTTAAGATTAAGTGAAATGTCTTTCCTGTATTCCAAAGCACCCAGCACTTGCTCCAGGCACTTAGGGAACCCTCTTGTAGTCCATGGACTGTCTGTATTAGAATCACATGGAGTACATGTTAAAAAGGCAGGTATCTGAGCCCAGCGCTAGATCTGTTGACTCTGAATCTAAGCTTTCGGACCCCTGGAATGTTCATGTGATGTAAGCACCTGGCTGGATTGTCTGCATTCTGAGCTCTCTATCACCTGCCTGTTTTCCTGTCCGTCTCCTTCCCCCGGGCTGTCGGCAGTACTTGTATCTTCATCATTTTATTCACTGTGCAGTGTGACTGAAAATAGGGGTGAAAAATAGGGTAAAATCATTTCTTTCTCTCCTGAATAAGACTTTGGCTAACTCAGCAAACATCAGTCTTATGTTCCAAATGTAGAGACTAGTGGTAAGAGCAGCCACGTGCTTGTCTAGGGCTCTATGGGAAATTCAAACTGGGTCAAGGCCTGGCCACCTCCTTCCTGTGCCAATCTTCTTGTAGGCCTGCTTAGCTGACCTGGAGATAATGTCTTTAAAGTTGAATTTCAAATTCCAGCTTCTTTAATCTTGGGAAGGGGAGCAAACAAGTAATATATAGCATGTCTACAGGTGATTTACATGATATCTTTAGACAGTTCTGAGATATGACAGCATAGCACAGCACACCACCAGAAATTTTAGATAGGCATTTAGAGAGATTTAAAACTTTTGAAATGTAAAAATTTTAAATTATGGGGAACAGTTGACACTTTAGGTTTATATTCCTAATAGGATATAACTCCTCCCATGTGAGTTTGACGCCAAAATATTAATTATCGCATTGAGCAATTCTGGCCACGCTGAATGATAGCCATTAGACACCTTGTTTATTAAACTCTGCCGCAGATAAAGGTGCCAAAAATAAATTAATGACTGTTACAACAGCTGGGCTTTCTTGGTTACAAGAAAAATACCTTGACATATTTTTTGACTCTGTGATTGGTCTACATTTCAAGGGTATAAATTAATCTTCAGAAGACCCTAAAGAATATCTTCCCTAGACACTTCACTTATACATCAAGTTGGCCATGTTAGCAATCTAATCACAAGCCTGTAATTCAGTGGACAACAATTTCTTATTGTGAACAGCACAGTGGCTTTTACTATCATTTAGGTCAGCCCAAGATTGCTGATGCACCGTATGTTTCAGGCCAGGGATGATGGATGGCAAGCTCTGATGCCCATCCCTAAGTGATTGGAAAGATTGAAGACACACAGTTCACTTAAGCTTGCTTACTATTACATCAAGTAATCAGTGTGATAGGCAAGCCTGTGCTCTTCATGTCATCCAACCAACTTTCTGCAGGAACAGTATTTCACATTAAAAAAAAAAAAAACAAACCTTAAGAATTGTGTTCTAGCTGACAGTCCTATTACTGGATCAAACAGCTTCACCTCAAACCTGGCTGTTAATGGACGTTTTAAAAATACCTTTGTTTTAACAGGTGGATCTTGCGTTTCTTTAACAGCCGAAGTAATAGAGTACACGTGTCATTGAAGTTATAGGGGAAAGATGCAGATTTGTTTCTTTTAAACTTGACTCGGGCCAGGAAGAGAAAGCAGCTATTAAAATAACTGCATAGTTTCAATCCCTAATTTTCAATTTAATGAATTTAGTGTGCTTGTTAACTTCAAGTCATGGAGAACTGTCTTTGCTAAAAACGATTTATGTAAATAGCATTCTCTGAATCACATCTGACCACTCACTATTCACCACAGCAATTAAGGGTATCATCTTTGCTACTATTCAGTTGTGTGGGAGATTTCTTTCCAAAAGTGCTGAAGAAAAAACCAAGTGTATATCTTAAATTGTCAATTTTGCACTGAGAGCATAAATCACTGAGATAAACTCAACAATATCCCCTTGCTTTTATTGTTTCAGACACTATAATTTATAACTTGAAGCAAAACATTTCATGGAATAATTAAATGTATCTTGATGTGATTTAAGTAACTTAGGGAACCAAAGCAGAGAAATCCTTAAAATTGTTCATAATTGCTCATTTATTTCCTAAACAATGTCAAGATGTAAGTTTCTTTGACTTTTAGAATACTTGCATTGCCTGTCATCACACACCAAGTCTAATTTTAGCTTTGTAAAGAAAATAATGTTGAAGTCTATTTATCTCTTGGGAAGGGCTCACAGTAGGGGATAGGAAATCACTACTTACTTAAAGACTTATCAATTCTAACTGACATAATTTATATATCACCAGCCCTTTGTCCCTTCTTTTCTATTTTTATTTGTATGCACATTTTCTATTTACATAAATGATTTTACTGTTACAGGTAACATAATAACATCCATTACAATTAATCCAGCCCAATGATTCTTAGAGCACAGACTAAGAATTGCTTAGAATTACAAATTATACAAATTCTTGGTGCCCCACCCAAGACATACTGAATCAGCACTCTATGTTTTAACAAACTCCCCAGTTTATTGGAAGTCACTCCACAGAGTGAGATGAGAGAGAGAGAGAGAGAGAGAGAGAGAGAGAGAGAGAGAAAGAGAGCGAGCGTCTGGGGAAGAGAGGTGGCAACTAAAAGAAAGCCATTTTACAGATTCTAAAAGCTACAAGAACTGAATATCAAAGAGATTTCAGAGTGTAAGCTCTGTATTTAGACACAGGGAATATTGATTCCTAGAGGTTCTGCTATGGATGAGCTATCTTACCTTTTATTCAATTTATTCAACCCCACCTACTCTTAGTTTGATTAAATATAAAATGGGTAAAATAACATTGCTTTGAGAGTTAAATGAAAAAAAAAATGTGTAAGAAAGCTTACTGTGGTGACTAGCATGAGATATATGCATAATATTTCTTAACTTATTGTCTGTTGCTCTTATTATAAAGTGATAATTAATATTTTAATTTATCCAATTTATGACAGTATGGATGAACCTTAAAAGCATTGTGCTAAGTGAAAAGAGTCAGACTGAGAAAGACAACTGCTGCATAGTATCACTTATATGTAGAGTCTTTAAAAAAATACTCAGAAGTGAAACTCATAGAAACAAAGGTGAAAAGTGTTTGCCAGGCTTGGGTGGTAGGGGAAATATGAAGAGGTTGTTAAAAGGATAAAAACTTACCGCTATAAAAGAAAAGGTCTGCGGATCTAGTGTAAGACGTGGTGACTATAGATGATAATAATGCTATATTGTGTAATTGAAATTTGCTAAGAGAATAGAACCTAAATGTTCACACACACACACACACACACACACACACACACGTAAATATGTGAGTTGATGGGTGTGTTAATTAACTAGTTGGGGAAAAACTTTTGTATATATATCTAATCACCAGTTGGCAGCAAATATTTTACAGTTTTATATGTCAATTACTCTATATAATAAAAGGGTATATGCAAATCAACCAAACAGCACAATGACCACTCCCTATGACATGCACTGATCACCAGGGGGCTCAATGCAGAAGCTCCCCTCTGGTTGTCATTGTGTTCCCACAGGGGAAGCACCGCTCAGCCACAAGCCAGGCTCCTGGACCATGAAAGGGCACAGGCCTGGTTGAGGGACCCTCTACCCCAGTGCACAAATGTCGTGCACCAGGCCCTAGTATCACAATAAAGCTGAAACTTTAAAGTATATTCTAATTTATAGAAAAAAGGCTTATATTAACTGCTAGAGGTTCCTAGCAGCTGCTCCAAACAGTTAAACACAACAGATTACAAAGCTTTGATTGGAATGGCGGTCCCTATCTCTGAATGCACATTTGAATCACCTAGGGAGCTTTAAAAAATGCCAGTGCTGGAGTCCTTCTGTCAGACATGCTGACTTAATTGGTCTGTAGTGGAATGCGGACATCTCTATTTTTAAAGAGGTCCTCAGGTTAACGTAAAATGCAGGCAGGATTGAAAACTACTGCATTAAAGCAGGGCTTTCCAAACTTGAAGTGCATATGAATCACCCAGGGATCTTATTAAAATTCAGAGTTCTTGCTTTAGGAGGGTGAGGTCTTAGATAGCAGAATAATTCCCCAGGTGACAGGTACTTTGAATAACAAGGAATTCAGGTACTGAGAAATATGTGAGGTACTAGGGAGAAACAAACTTTTTTTTTTGTTTTAGCTGAGAGAAAATAGTGCCAGAATGTGCTGAAGCACTTACCTGTTTTATGTAGAGGAAGACTCTCATTGCCCTCAGCTTTAAACAAAGTCAATCTGTTATACTTTGATTATATTTAATAAAGACTTTTCTTAGTATTTGTATTTTTATATTTGGGATACAAATTTCGGCTCTGACTAGATTAATAGCTTTCATTATCATTGTTTTGTTTCTTGAGAAATTTTACAGTATAGTACAATTGCTAATTTTCTTTAGGGGGAAGAGAATATTAGGTTTTGGTCACACACTTAGGTTGTAGAAATATACCCTGATCTGAATCAATTTCATATGAAGTCCTTTATGTTGAACGTGCTATATAAGTTTAGTCATTTATTAAAGATAAAATTTCAAGTGTTCAGAACAATGCAGTTGTTGATACTCAAAATCAAATAATACAACTAAGAAATGCCAATAAAGAATTAGAACTTGAAGATTTATGATGCTCTAATCTAAAACAAAGGACTATGGTAATAATATCTTTAGAGAGTGAACTCTGGGAATGATGTATAAAGAGATAGTTGGAAGAATATAATCTTTAAAAAATTATTCCAGAGCAAGTTTCTTCTTTCTCCTTATTCTCTCTCTCTCTCTCTCTCTCTCTCTCTCTCTCTCTCTCTCTCTCATACATACGCCACACACACACACATACACACACACACACACACACACATACACAAATAAAAAATTCTGGAAGAGTACAGAGTGTTTATTTTGAGATTAATAAATTTAGTTGGCAATTTAAGCTAGACACTAAGATCAAAGCATCTTATTATTTCCTATTTAATGCCCTAGAAAGTTTTAGCTAATAAAACCTACTAAAAGCAACTGAAAAGTTGATGGCTTTCTCTTAAGCAATCCTCCCAATATTGCCCTTGCCCTATTTAAAACGCACTTCCTATTTTAAAACATAAAATGAAAATAAGAATAAATACAGCATCCTCAAAAATAAATAAATGTAGCACCTTGAGTCTTCAGGGGGGAAACATCACCTGGCACATTGGGCCAGTAGTACTTCCTGCTGGGTCTCTTTGGAATTACAACATGCAAATGAAGACAAAAGTGATAAACTCAGGAAACCCACCATAATACTCTTCCTTTACGCCATGGCCATTAGAAGAGCTGTTGGTAAGGACATGAAGAATCACAGCTTTTAGCCAGTGCAGTCTTCTGCCCTTTATAATAAACCTAAAAAAATCCCCTGAAGATGGCAGACCCCCTTATGTTAAACACGATGGCTGGTTAGTCAAGTCAACAGTGTGCATCAGAAAGTGGCGGACTGTGGAGCAAGGTGTAACCTCAATCTGGGCCATAATAAAGTAGCTGTTCATCTGTGGTCAGAGAGCACCACGAAAGACCTTGAGTTCTTTCATTTTATTTTGCAGAAAGCCATTGGACAGCTTTGCATCATCTCGCTCTATCAATCAAGGACCTCAACCGCTGCTCGCTGTTGAAAGCTTTCCTGTTTGGCTCTGTTTTTTCACAGACAGCTCAATAACTTGTCTGTGGAGCTGTGATAAATGCGCCACGCACTTCTAAACTGTCTCTTTAACACTGGACTGCATTTCCACTTGTAATGCTCGTGACTAATTGCTTGTATCAAAGGCTTTTTATTTATTCGTAATGATTATCCAATAGGCTTACCATTTATGTTTATCACTTCTCTTCATGAAGTGGTTTTATTTTAAAGTTGCACACAGAAGACTGTCGGGGAACTATTAATATATCAGCTCTTACTCAATGAACAAGCTTTCAAGTTAAGAGAACATAATTGGCAGACCCTGGCATATAAGCAGAGCAAGTGCAAACTCCTAATGATTTCCCTTTCTCTTTCTGTGATCGCTGCACATCAGCCATAGTTTTAAACACCAACTTCACGGCCACCTACTGTGGCTATGGGGACGGAAATGTCCTCGTGGTTTTGTCCTCTTGTGTGAGGACAGTAGTCAGGATCACAAAACCTTCTTATTTGGGCACAACTGCCAGTTCCTACCAAAGAGGCTCAGAATTGAGCTATTATGGTAAATGAATAACTTCTCACTTTGAAAGAAGGTGGTTCTTTCAGATCAGGTTGGAGGTCAATGACAGGGCAAGGAGCGGAAGCTCATACTGCAGCTGTCTGCAAATGAGCTTTTCCCGCAGATACTGTAAGGAAAAATAAAAGTCTGCTGGGGAGGCCGATCTCCTCCACCTAATCTTTAAGATACTTATTTAAAAAGAGAGGAAAATCTGCATGCTTTTTCATACTCTTTCATTGTACTTCTGGGAAAAAAATCTGTACAATTACCCTCATGAAAGGTTCATATTGGGAATGAAAACTCCTTCTGCTCTCTAGACCATGGTTAAAAGGAAAAGAAAATGCTCTACAGGAGCAGAGCCCATGTCTTTCAATTCTAAAAAAAAAAAAAAAATAGTGCTGATAATCAAGGAGAAAATACACTAGCAAGTTATAAGTAAATACCCACTTAAGGTTGCTATTGCTTTTGAATTATATTTCTTTGGACTAATTCTGGGTTTGGTTCATAAATTGATAAACCAAACAAATAACTGCTTTCTGCATACCTGAGATTCTAACTCACCAAGAAAGTGAATTCAAGTAATATATATATATATATATATATATATATATATATAGTATGCAAATAGAGTAAGTTAAAAAGCAGAATGCCCCATTTTATTTAAGAGGCAAATATTTTATTGAGACTTTAATTCTGAAACTGATTTCTTGCTTCATTGTAAACACACACACACACACAAACAATAACAAACAAACAAACAAAAAACCTATCACATAAAGGAAATCAAAAGGCAAGTAACATTTTCTGCTGTGAATCAGAATAAGCCAGCCTCACTCATTGGCTGGACTAGAAGAGAGCAGCTGCACATAAAATCAAAAAGACATCTGCATAAGGTTTTGGAATGCATTACAGGGTCCTCTTTTACACAGCAACCTAGTTTGTGGTCTTTAACTTTTTTGAATTTATAAATTAGGAAATCAATTGACATTGCATTAAACATACTTTAATGGATGTTGAATTGCTAAATCATCATTTTGAGGCATAATCAAATAATCCTTGTTCCTCCTTCACTCCATCCCTAAGCCATTTCCCTAAAGATCAAAGACAAAGGGTAGTATATATGAAATAATAGTCAATGAAGTTTCAGTTGTCTAATGAAATTTGATATGTGGAATTTATAATCAGGTTTTTTTATTATTCTCTTTTTCTTATCTTTTTTTTGACACCAAGGCCACTTTATGTTATACTTCTAGTTTGGTTTGCTTGAACAATTAGTGTCTTCTAGAGCAATCCCCAAAACCTGCTAGGTGATAGGAAGAGGTAATCTGGAATTAAATGTTTAAAATGTGGACAATTAAGAATATACTAGTGCAGGATAATAGTTGGCTGTCAAGATGCATTCAAATAATATTAGAGTTTATGAATTCCTATTATGGAAGGAGCAATAGATGCCAGGTCACATTTATGGTAGAAGTAGAGCCATGTCAATCAGTGTCCTTGGGAAGACAACGGATTGGGCTCTTGGCCTGAGCTCTACCCCACTGTGCCATGGTTCTACCATCACCGCTCTTTTATCATCAACAGGGAAGAAGCTATTCCTACCCACTATTTCATATAATCCAAGTACAGCAGTGGAGGTTCTGGAAGCATTTTCCTTTTCAGGTTCCTATACCACCATTGTCTATTTTGTTCAAGCTAATCTCAGCAAACATAAACTGCTTCCTTTAATGTTTCCCAATGACAACTTTATGTCCCAGCTCATTTGTTTTTAAGACCCACAAAGCAGACAGCAGGATCTTGAGGGGGGAAAAGCATCTGCTGCTTCCCTCTCTCCTGGAGTTCCAGGCTGGGCTCTGGCTAGAGATTGTTAGCGTTACTGGGAAGTCTATGGATCTGGTCCCTTCAAAGGTAGAAACCCATCAACAAGCAGTGGCTCTAGCAGTAATGTATTGAGGTCTGGGCTAAGCAAGAAAGGCTGCCATGATAGATTAGGGATCTCTCCTAATCTGTAGCCCCAGGAGGGAGAAGCCAGGAGAGGCGCTTGATAATTTGGTAGGTTCTGGAGTAGAAAATGCAACTGGCATGTCCATAGAAATGTACACTTGTATATGTATGAGGCAGTGTGTTCATTGGATGAAAACTAAGTTTGAATCCCAGAACCATTGATATGTATCTCACTTTGAGTAGCCTCCTTGAGCTTTAGTTTCTTTATCTATATACTAGAGACCCAGTGCACCAGTTTGTGCAATCCAGGTGGATGGGGGCCAGACCTGTGGGGAGGAGGAGACTATAGGAGGTAGGCCACTGGCCCACCCCTGATCAAGCCAGATCAAGGCCTAATCAGGGCTGGCCCAGTGTGGGAAAGAGCTGCAGGCAATTAGCTGGCAGGCCCTACCCCTGATTAGGGTTAGGAGCACTGATCAGGGCTCAGCAGGCAGGGGAGGGGCTGTGGAAAGTTAGCTGGCCAGCCCCACCCCAGATTGGTGTGGGGTGAGCAATTGGGGGCAGAGCTGACTGGGGGGAGGGGCCATGGGCTGATAGGAGTGGTGGGGGCTGATCGAGGTGGGCTGGCCAAGGGGAGGAGCTGTGGGTATTGGGCCGGCTGGCCCCATCCCCAAATGGCATTGGGGAGGAGGGGTGGCAAACAGGGGCCAGCAGCCTGGGGGAGGGGCCATGAGTGGTTGGCCAGCCAGCCCTGCCCCTGATTTGGGGGTGGGGCCATCTGGGGTAGGGCCAGGTGTGGGGAGGGGTTGTAGGAGGTTGGCCTGTTGACCCCATCCCCTATTCAATAGGGAGATAGGATTTGGGGCAGGGCTGTACAGGGGGCAGGACTATGAGCCCATTGGGATGGTGAGGGCCCATCAGGGGTGGGGCCAGCCAGCTGGGGGAAAGGGCAGCAGAAGGTTGGCTGGCTGGCCCTGCCCCCTATTGGTGTGGGGCAGGCCAATCAGGGGAGGTGTCAGACAGGGGGAAGGGCCAAGGGCAGGGGAAGTTGGATACCTTCAATTGAGCTGGTAGGCATCATAGCAAATGGTAGTTCTGGTAGTTAAGGCTTGCAAGTTGCTGGCTATATATATATGAATAATAAGAATACAATAAATTAATATATGTAAAATTATTTTTGAATTGAAATGTCGCTGTACAAATATTAGGTACTAGTAAATTACCTTATGGCTAATGAGAACCTTGAAAATTATTTAGTAGCACCCCCTTTATTAAAAGTTAGAGAAATTAGCTTCATGATGGTTGATTGCCACTTTCCCAAGCTCACCGGGCTGGATATCTCTTGATCTCAGCCCAGATCTCATTACACATGATCACACCAGGTGCCCTATGAGCTTTCTCTTCATTCCTAGCTTACAGCTCACATTGCTCACTGATCCAGGCGCTGTTTTTGTTAGGTTCACATTCAACATCTTATGGACATATCCTTCCAAGCAGTCACTGCACTTTTCTAGCATGTGGCATGTGAGGTGAAACTCTCCATCATCTCAATGTCTAAGCAACCCTGAAGTTCACCCAAGATAAGTTTCCATATAGTGCTCCTTACTTTCGGGGACCTTTATATCATATTAAAGGCACAGTCAACTTGTTTCCCCAAGACTGCCTGACATTTCAAGAAAATTTAATAAATGCTGAACACAGCATGGCTCTCTTCGTTTAGGAAAGAGGAAAGAACTTCCTAACCTTAGAAAATTAAGTGTAATGACATTATAATTGCTCATTTTGCTCTGACTGCTGTGCCCCTGCCTCCTGGCATGTAGGCTCTCCGGGTAGCCTGATATACTAAGAGCTAATAAAGTAAATTATCTTTCAGAGTGCAGCTTCTTATCCTGCCTGAGACCACCTTGGCAATACCCATTGTTTAGTTGTTGGAAAACAGAAGTCTGCTCCTTTACCTATACAGAGTGAAACTCTTTCGTGATTGCCCTATTAGTCTGAATTCTTCATTCAGGTTATGGTGAATGCACGTGCAATATGAGTGTATGTATGTATTGTGTTGTACATGTAATGTACATTTTGTGACATTGGTGAGTAACTTTTATACGTGTACTCCCCATGACTTATACCAGTCATGCTTATAAAGATAAGATTTATGCTATGTTTTAAAGTAGTTATTAAAATACCACCTGTAATAGCATTCTATAATTTTGCCTGATTTTAGATGGCTTGGTTGGCCTGCTCTTGTGAATTGAATCCAGTCCAAATATTGCATTTTGAACCATCAGAAAAATATTCTTCACAGTTTCCCAATGCAATTATGTTTATTCTTTGAACTTTTATCAGTCTTAGGCAACTTACTGGCTGGGTTCACCAGATAATTGCCAGCTCGGTGCCCAGTCAGCCCGCCTCGCATGGATGATGTGGGTGACACAGGTGACAGTTGATGAGTCAGTCCCATCCATCCATGCACAGGAGCACGGCGGATGTCACCCTGCTGATTCCCAGACCCTTCGAGGAGCAGTGCTTCTGGAAACACTTAAGTGAATTCTGTGAACTCACAGATGAGAGAAAGAAGTGACTTCTTTGCAACATAATGAAAACTAAAATGAATGAGGCAATGTGAATCTTTAGTTCTAAAAAGAATACGTATTTTTAATGCTGTAAAGTTTCATCATCATGATCCATATCCTCATACTAACGTTAATGTATTCAATCTTATTATTTTGCTGCTGGTAAAATGTCTTCTCCAAGAGATGGGTCCCATTTGCCCATTAGCCTCTTTATTATACCTCTGTTAAACATTTACATTGGCAAGTAAAGGGTAGAATTATTATGTGTTTTCTCTATAGAGAAATGGTGGAATATATTTTTACCCAAACATTTATGTTCAAAGAGAAGGTGTTTAAACTTATAGTGTATATTTTGATTTTGAAATAGCACATCATAGTGAAAATAACCTAAAATAATAATTTATAAATACGGATTCAATCCTGAGTTCATTTTGCTATTTTTAAAAGAAAATTACTGTATTTTCTTTGTCTTCTATATTTTGTAAAATGAAAATACATAATAGCCCATTTTTCTGAATGGATGCTATAAGAGTTTTTAAGTAGTAGATGTAAATCCCCCATCTTCTTTGCAAAGTAATGCTATCATGAAGAGATTGGAAACATTTTGTTGCTGTTAGTTGCAAAGCAGGTATCCAGCAAAATAGTCAAGTAAGTGTTCTGATTATAAAACAACTAAACCAAACCTTATTTTACGTTGTGGGTGAGAGAGTGGAAGAGTGGGGGAATGAAACCTAAGGTGGGTTAGTCATTACATTAATAGGGACTCAAAAACTGGAAAGAATACCACAGATAAGAAATATATTTATTACAGCTTGAAGGAGAGGAGAAATAAAAATGGGAAAGAGGGAAATGAGCCAAAAGGGAAAAATTAATATATATCCAAAGAGAGAGAGAGAAAGGTGAAATGCTATGGAATGATAGCCCTAAATTTGTGACATTTTAATATATTGTAGATGATGACCTTCAACTGCACTTTGCCTTTTACTAATTAGAAGAATAAATCAGGATATTGTATTTAATCTGTCTTATTGCCTAGATGAAATTAAGTCAAAGGCCAGTGGTGTCTCTCCCCAGCATAAGACTTTTATTTTTTAATCATGAAAAACATACAACATAAAATTTTCCATCTTTTTTTTCATTATAATTCACACTCAATACCGTTCTGTATTAGTTTCAGATGCACCACACAGTGGGTAGACAATCATATACTTTACAGAGTGGTCCTCCTCATACTTCAAGTACCCCACTGTCCAGCCCATACATAACTATTACTATTACTATTACTATTACTATTACTATTACTATTATTAAACTAATAATAGTTTTATTTATTTTTTTCTTCCTTGACGTCTCTCCAGCCATTCTCTCCCCTTTTTATGTGAAATTCTTTTCACTGATTTTCAAAATCTAGTGAATGAAAACCTATTAAAAAAAGCCACTTGGAACATTTCTTTTTCTTTTTTTTCTTTTTTTTGTTGCAGTTTTCATTTTGCTTTGTTTTTTAGGAAGTGGATTGACTAATTGCCTCCCTCTCCCCAGCATCCTCACACAGAATATAGTTCATCTGAAGTACAACCTCAGCTGAGCTTTATAGGAGAAAGAAGGAATTCCAGAAAACTATAGACTATATTCAAGGATGAACTCCGTGCGTGGTCTATGACTGGATGGCCAGAGATGTAAAAGTACTTTATAAATGGGAAAATAGATCAATGCATCCTCAGCATATAGGTTTCTATAAGCATCTGCTTAAATAGGGCAAACAAATCTTTATTTAGGGAAACAAGGCAAATCCAGTCGAAGGGGTTTGAGACCAGAGGTGCCTGAGGTAGGCTTTGTTCCAATATGACATGCTGGTTCACCCTGGTGCTCTTCCTCTCTGTTCTTGTTTTTCTCTCTCTCTCTCTCTCTCCCTCCCTCCCTCCCTCATGTGTGTGTGTGTGTGTGTGTGTGTGTGTGTGTGTGTGTGTGTATGTGGAGGGGGTCCCCCTCAGCCCAGCCTGCACCCTCTTCAATCTGGTACCCCTCAGGAGATGTCCGACTGCCTGTGGGATTGGGCCTAAACTGCAGTCGGACATCTTTTTCACAATCTGGGACTGCTGGCTCCCAACCATTCACCTGTCTGCCTGCCTGATTGCCCCTAATCACTCCCCTGCCAGCCTGATCGACACCTAACTGTTCCCCTGTGGCCCAGTCACCCCAAACTGCCTTCCCCTGTTATCCTGTTCCCCTCCAAGTGCCCTTCTTCCCCTGTAGGCCTGGGCACCCCCAACTGCCCTCCCCTGTCGGCCTGATTGCCCAAAACTGCCCTCCCCTGATGGCTTCTTGTGGCAGCCATCTTGTGACCACATGGGGGTGGCCATCTTGTGCAAGGGTGTGACAGTCAATTTGCATATTATCTCTTTATTATATCAGATGACTATTTCTCTGTGTTTCTCTCCCTACCTTCCTATCCTTGTCCAGCTCTCTCTACCATTCTTTCCTCTGTGTATGAGTCTTTATCACCTACTTTCCTGTCCTTTGCATCTGAGATTTCCATGTGGCTGCCCTGCTTCTCTCTTCTCTATGGAGGGTATGTGCTTCCTGGCATTGGTGTACAGTATTCTTACTCTTCTGGCACTGAAAGCTTCTTTTTCACCCTAAATGTATAGAAATTGAGAAAAGCTCAGAAACTGGTAGTAAAAACATATAGTGTTAACCCTGCTGTTTTTTGGTTTTTTTTACCTCTTCATCTCTGATCAGTTCCTTAATCTCTCCACATCAGTTTTCTCAATTTTAAAAGGCAGATACTAATATCTGCCCTGCATCCAGTGGTGTGAAGGAGCCAGCCAGCACAAGGCCAGGGGGCCTGTTGTTCACATCTCTTCCAGGTGTCACCGGTAGCTGGAATTGGTGATGGTGGGAGTATCTGCACCATGAAAATCAGAAAATGGTACAAATTAAGTTACTTTGTGTTTTTCTATTTTTTTAAGAACTGTTTGTTAAAAATCCGCCATTACACAAATGCCTATGTTCCACATCAGGTTATAGCAAGGCCAAATTAAAAGGAATGCGAAGTGCTCTGGCAGGACAAAGAAATGCCCACACTACCCTTTAGGAGTCCCTTTATTCTCCTCAAGCCTGTGGATTCACTTCATTTCTTCTCCCATGTCACAGCTCAGCAGGTGCAGGGCTATTCCATAAATTAATTAGAAGGTGACCTCACCATAAATCCAGGTCAAATGCTTTTACTTGGAAAGTTTGTGACTTGGTAGAAAAGCTTAGGATGCAAAAGACAAAATGTTTTCACATACCACAATGATGCTTATCGAGACTCTGCACACCAAAAAATATTCTATATGCATTTATTCAGTTGAGTCAACTTGAGCAAACGTGAAACAAATTGAATAGCTTTGGCTGCCATTTTGCCTTCTGTTTTTTGAAGATATAGGGAATTTTAATGAATATGTGATGGTCTTTTCTCCAAATCCTCCACTGTTCAGGTTTGTTTGTTTTTAATTTATAATAAACAACAAACTATTGGTTTAAAAATTCCCTGCACTCCTGTATTATGTTACTGCAAGGGGAGATAATGATATTTTACTAAATGATCCTTCTGCAATTCACACATTGGCAAGAGTTTAATATGAAAAGTGGAAAAGAATATCATTTTGAGTTGAAAGCTGAAAGAGGGCTTAGCAAGAAAAATGTAATTAGTTAAACTAGAATTTGGCCAGACTCCTACTTTTTTATTGAAAAGAACAGATAAACACAAATTAAATGTACTGAGAATTGTCTTAATCAAAGATGTCAAAATACATTAAAATATTATAAACCCTTACTAAGTTAACTTTGTAACATCTGTTTTCCCCAAAAGCAATAATGAAGTTTAAAATTATAAGGATGGATTGCTTAGTTTGAAGCCATATTTCTGTTTTTATTTTTTTGATTTTTTAAAAAATTTCTATATTAGATCACTTTGTCATACAAATAAACTTTAAAATTTTAACTACTATTTCAAAAATATTCATATAGCTTAAATGCACATCTAGATATCTAAACATGAAGACTATTTGCTATACAACAAAGGGCAAAAGTCATGTCTTTAAAGATAAGTAGACTCATTCTGACCTTAAGAAAATCCTCATGCAAGCACCGTAATTATAACATAACTGAAATAAATATAATAAAAAGAGCTCTTTTTTGTCCATAGCAAAAATAAGAAATTAGAAGAGAAACCTTGACCAATGCTTAGATTTCTGCTAAATTTTACAGCTAAGTAGAAGCATGAGGAGGCAGGAAAGGATCTTCCTTGAGAGAACAATAGAACTATTTCTGTGATATCTTTTTATATGACACAACAGCTTTAAAAACCTATTCTCTCCTGTGCTACATAACCCTGAAATACAGCAGCACCTACAGCCTGGGCTGAGATGGCTCATTAGCTGAGCTGTCTGTGAGTATGTGTCTGCCATCAGCATCTGGTGAAAGGGGAAACACTGACCCTGCCAGATTTGGGTCACTAGGTCAACAGGTCTCATTTATTATTCAAAATTGCTTTCTGACCTTTTATCTGCTAGGTCAAAGGACGCTGTATTCTCGTTGGCTGAATTTTTTAATGATGAAGCCACTATTTTGCCAGATAATAAAATTACTTCTACCTTCTACTGGGCAATAAGAAATTTCTTCTTCCCTATCTAATTCTGTAACATTCTGTGGGAATGCCTCAAAAGAATGCCATTTGTTTTTGTTGTTTTTTTTTAAGTAAGATTTCTAGAGATTTAAATGATATTGACTGTTGACAGTGGTCGAAGTCATTTTCTTGACTGTGATTTGAACCTTTCAACCCACATTTGGAATTCCATTACTTTGTGTAGGGCTTCTGTATGCCAGAGAAACAAGGACTCACCCTGCTGACTCTCCCTGAATTTGGGTGGTCATAGGTTTCCGAAGCAAAAATGGGTGAACCAAATAGTATTATGTATTTCTTGGTTAATATTTGTTATGGAAAAAGAAATAAATGAGAAACAAATGTCTTAACATATCTTCCAATGCGGAATATATTTGTGAGCATTCTTTTATATTACACAGGTTTTTCAGCCAAGAAAGAGTTTTCTAAACCACCTTGTTATTCCCAATGTTTCAATTCACAAAACATAAGGGAAGAGAAACAATTAAGAAGTTAGAAAATATCCAGACATCTAGTCTAGCCTATAAAATTAGCTTTAAACAATTAACAAGCAATATTGCAGAAAATTGAGACTCCCTTTAATAGCTGTGCAAATAGACAATGTTTCTAAGGAATGATTTTATCTTTTGTAGAACAAAAAGTCAAAGGTCATATTGGTCCTGCCCTTGAAACAGACAAATGAGATGTGACCATGTGCTTTGTGACACTGTATATGATGAATAACTCTGACCAGCCAGTAAACAAATAATGGAGAATACGTGGCACTCGTGAACCCAGTGAGGCCCTGATACACTACGCAGCTGAAGCCAGAATCCTAAGCTTATATGTATAGCTTTATCACCAAAATGAAATTCCCTGATATTGACTGTGTTTTGGAATATTTTTTTACATACTAGTACACACACAAATACACACAAAGGCAGAGATAGATGTAGAAAAATTCATTTGAGGATCGTG
This sequence comes from Vespertilio murinus, assembly GCA_963924515.1. Taxonomy (NCBI): domain Eukaryota; kingdom Metazoa; phylum Chordata; class Mammalia; order Chiroptera; family Vespertilionidae; genus Vespertilio; species Vespertilio murinus. The sequence continues at coordinate 165,682,968 of OZ004704.1, read as the reverse complement.
TAAAAATGTCAGGTGACATTTATGGGGCATTCAAAGCAACAACCCTCCTTCCATTCTCTGAATCTGCTCAGCGGCAGATGGCTGACTAGCCACTTCCTTTCCTTCCTCCCCCTCATCTCACAGGACCATGAGCTAAATGGAGACCAACTGCCAGGCAGGGTCAGGAGCTTCCTGTCCATCAAATAATGTTTGGATGTCTGTGAGTGAGTATGTGAGGGTGTGTGTGTGTGTGTGTGTGTGTGTGTGTGTGTGTGTGTGTGTGCCTATTCTAATATGTCTCCTTCCATATCAGAATTATCACCCTACGGCTATTGTTACTACCCCTAATGAATGCTTTTCTTTAGCAGAGTCCTCCAGGAAGGAGTTTCCACCTCTGATCCTCTGCTCTCTTTGTCCAGACCATCTAATGGTTGGATCTTAATTGTTTTATATGGTGACTCTATGATTTATAAATGGAATTCATATATAGCAATATGATTGTGTGTCTGCAAATTTATGGTAATAAATGTTTCCAGTTATACCTGGAGTCAGGAGATAATGAGTTTCTCCCTTTTCCCATCTCCTTACTCTGTACATAGTTGCTTCAAAGCACTTTCTATAGAGAAGGTGCTAGAAGGAGAAAGGTACAGAGTGAGTTTGATCAAATTTTCTTGCTAAGCCATTTTTTACACAACAATTAGAATGATCTTTTAAAAAATGTAAGTCTAACCGTGCCATTCCCTGCATCAATTATTTCAGTGCTTCTCAGTGGAAGTAGGATATAATATAAAACCCTCAACAAGTTCTATTAGGCTATGGTTTGACCTTCTACCTCTCCAGCTTCAGGCTCTTGCCAGGTGCTTTCCTCAGTTTCCTTATGCCAGTTCTTCGGGCCTCGCTCCAATCCCCAGACTGGGCCAAGCTCCTTCCTGCCTCAGGAAGGCACCCGTTCATCCTGTGACCTTTCCCATCCTCACCCCACTTCTACCCATCTTCCAGGCCTGACTGTAAAGGTTGCTTTCTTGGAGAAGCCTGAGGTCCAGACTTCCTTATGTTCCCTCCATTATTCATTCTCACACCCTGCGACTTCCTTTTAGATCACTTCTTTTCATGTGTAATTAGAAATTATTTCTACTTTTAATGTTTAAGTATGTATTATATATCTCCTGGTAAGTTTCTGGTCATTATGGGATGGAGATCAGGTGTATTTTGTTTGCCATTCCATCTTCAAGACCTGTATTCCAGGACTTATCTCATAGTAGGTGTCCAATAAATGTTCCTTACATTAATGGTGATTTGATTCTTTCTACTTGTTGATTTTTAGCACTTCTAGAATGGAGTCCTATTTATCTGATAAGGCATTGGGTTTATAGAAAGTCTCTATCCATTTTCCTAACCATTCTTTAAGGAGGAGGTCAAAATATATTTTTCTCTGCTGGACTAGGTAGGTGTTTGGATGGGGTTTTAAATGAAAAAGGCAGCAAGTTTAATTTGATGCTTAATAAGTAGAGGTATATGAGCTCTCCGTTAATATTAACACCATCATTGTGCTGTGGAAACTTGGGCTCAGCTAGTGGTTTGATGAGTCAAACAGAAATGATCAAGACCAGGAGTTTGCAAACTAACTAGCCTGTGGGCCAAGTCCAACCTGCTGTCTGTTTTTCAAAATAATTTTTATTGAAATACAACCACCACCAATTAATTCATGATTTTTTTTCAGTTTTTCTTTTTCAGTATTATTAAATTTATGGGGGTGATGTTGGTTAATAGTATTATATAAGTTTTAAGTGTATGTTTTTATGATACATAATCTGTATTTTGCATTGTTTGCCCCACCCCCCACAGTCAAACCATCTCCATCACCATCTATGTGGCCCATTTACCCCTCAGTACCCTCCCACACCTTCCCTCTGGTAACCACCATACTATTGTCTGTATCTATGAATTTTAGTTTTATATTACGTGTATGAGTGAAATCATATGGTTCCTAGCATTTTCTGTCTTATTTCTCTTAGTATAATATTTTCAAGGTCTATTCATGTTATCACAGATGGTAATATCTCATCTTTTCTTATGTCTACGTGGTATTCCATTGTGTCTGTGTACCACATGCTCTTTATCCAAGCCTCTATCGAAGGACATTTTGATTATCTCCATGTCTTGGCAACCATGAATAATGCTACAGTGAACACAGGGGTGTATATGTCTTTGCAAATGTATGGTTTCAAGTTTTTTGGGTAGATGCTCAGGAGACAGTTTGCTGGGGCATATAGTAACTCATTCTTACTTTTTTGAGGAACTGCCAAACTGTTTTCCATAGTATCTGTATGAGTCTGTATACCCACCAGCAGCCAGTGAGGGTTCCCTTTTCTTCACATATTTTTTGTCGCTGCTTTTATGCTATAACTGCAGAGTTGTGTAGCTACAATAGGAACTTTATAGCCCACAAGTCTAAAATATTTAATATCTGGCCTTTTAAGAAAAAAATTTGCTAATCCTGGTCAAGACCCTTGAGAGGGGGAAGCAACTGTGGAACATAAATTATGTCTCATCATGCCTACTTCCTCAACACCTATCACAGTACTTGCCGCCAAACAGTATTCAATGAACAATGATTGTGTTTAATTAAACTTGGATTTTTCTAGTTTAATTGAAACTGGTTTGTGGAGCTTGTGTTACTAAGGAGACACCAGCAATCAGGAAGGTAACTTGGTATCTTCTTGAATGAAAAGTATCTCATGAATGAAATGAAAAGCAAATTATGACAGATGAAACAGATAACTCTGGGAAACCCTAGGGCCTAAGTCTAGGTCCAGGGTTTAAATACTTGACTTTAGGAATATATTATGGAATTGAGTACAAGAATAAGGCAGAAATATATATATATGTATATATATATATATATATATATATATATATATATATATATATATATATATAGAGGCTAATATGCAAAGTGTCCCTTCAGGAGTTCAACCAGGTGACCCAGAGTTCGATACTGGCTGGCCACCAGGGGGCAGTGTGGAGTGAAGGAAGGCCCTGATCATTTCTGATCTCCAGCCAGGCCTAGGAACCCTACCCATGCATAATTTAGGTAATAAATCATATTCGGGATACAGTATATTCGGTAGGAACAAGCTGGTTCTGGAGTCAGGAGCTCTGTGGTTACCTGCTGAAGGCACTGGAAAGAAGGGAGCGAGAACAGATAATCATGAACTGAAGATCCTAAAAAGAGGGGATTTTGAAATCTAACAGATTATTTTCCTTCAAGGAGCTTACATCTAAGCTGAGTAAACAACATACAGGTAGAAGAATATGAAATGTAATAGTTATAGAAACTTTTGGGAAAGGCAAGATGTTATGTGAGGTCAGGAAGTGGAGAGAGAGGTATATGGACTCTAGCTGCTTAGAAAAAGATGTAAATTAGTACCTTTTATTTCCACAACTCTTTTGTTGAGCATGGAAAAGATTTAGGAGGGAACATCTACTAAGCATCTGCTCTGTATGCCCTGTACCATGGCAGGCACTTTATTTATTATTTTTTAAAAATATATTTTTATTGATTTCAGAGAGGAAGGGAGAGGGAGAGAGAAACAGAAACATCAATGATGAGAGGGAATAATGTATTGGCTGTCTCCTGTGGGATAGAGCCCACAACCCAGTGGATAGGGCAGTCCACAGGTAGATGCTCTATCCACTAAGCCAAATCAACTAGGGCAGGCACTTTATATTTTTTTAATTTATTTTTATTGATTATGGTATCACATAATTGTCCTTATCCCCCCATTCCCATCCCAAACCCTTCCCTACATATCCCCCCACCCCCATTGTCCATGGCCACTGGCTAGGCCCATATGCATCCACACAAGTCCTTTGGTTGATCTCTTCACCTTACTTTCCCTCTGAAGTTTGAGAGTCTGATTGCTGCTTCTCTTTCTCTGGGTCTGTTTTTGTTCACAAGTCTATGTTGTTCATTATTTACTCTAGATGTGTGAGGTCATGTGATCCAAGAAATACCCTTGTAAGAACCTAAACTGCGACAAGCCTTAATGGTTATGCTGAGAGGCAAATGAATCAGTCGGTAGTAAGTTCCTTTCTGGGCCAACAGTTCTTTTAAATAGATCATCTAATTTAGTCACATGAATTGCCAACTTCAATAGTTCCCAATGATGGCTGCTAACTGGAGTTGCCTGAGCTTTACAACATCACCCCACCCCCATTCTGATTTAATTATTGTGAGTTGGACCAGTCTTAGGTACTTTCATAAATTGTGTCAAGTGATTCTAATATATAGTAGGTTTGAAGTCTCTGGTGTTTATGACAATCTTCTCACCATTGCTTCTACCCTGTTTCCCCGAAAATAAGACAGTGTCTTATGTTAATTTTTGCTCCCAAAGTTGCGCTAGGTCTTATTTTCAGGGGATGTATTATGTTTACATGAAGTAGGTCTTATTTTCAGAGGATGTCTTATTTTCGGGGAAACACGGTATGGTGGAAGCATTTGCTGTGGTGGAGAGAAGGATATGGGAGATGAAGGATATGTCAAACCTCAAATCAGAATTCAAGTAGCCTTCGCAGGGTGGTTAGAACTCTGTCATTAAATGATTACATTACCAAAAATGATCTTCCTACAATCTCGCTTAATCTCCTACTTCATCATCCTAGTGGATTGGAGCCTCTAACTTTTCCTAACTCAGTGTTTTTATGCTAAAAATGATATGCAGATCACTTGATTCTTCTCAAGTATTGCTAATGTAGAAACAAAACACAAACCAGTTTTTAAGTAAATCTCTGCCTTCATATCTCTTGACACTTACATATACAAAGCCAGAGGGGCACTTAAAAATAATGAAACCTCCAGTACAGAGTTACTCTGGGGTTGTCAGATTCAGAAAGGTTTCCTAAAATAGATTCCTGGGCCCACACCCACAGTTGTTGATTCAGTAGGTCTGAGGTCAGGTGTACGATGTGCATGTCTCTCAAGTTCCCAGGTGATGCTGTTGCTGCTGTGAGGGGTGACCAGGCTGGTGGGGGTAGGGAGGAGGGAGTTAGGGGCAATCAGGCCAGCAGAGGGGGGCAGTTGGGGGCAACCAGGCTGGCAGGGGCGTAGTAAGGGGCAACCAGACCAGCAGTTGGATGCGATTAGGCCATCAGGGAGGGGGAGTTTGGGGCAACCAGGGTGATGGGTGGGGGCAGTAAGTAGCAACTGGGCTGGAGGTGGTGGGGGGCAGTTGGAGCAACCATGCTGGCAGTGGTGGGCAGTTGGGGTGACCAAACTGGCATGGAGGACAGTTAGGGATGATCAGGGAGGCAGGCGGGTAAGCAGCTAGGAGCCAGTGGTCCTTGATTGTGAGAGGGATACCCAACTGCTGATTTAGGCCCAATCCCAGTAGTTGGACATCCCGGATTGGAGAGGGTGCAGGCTGGGCTGAGGGGTGCCCCCCCCCCATGCACCAATGTTGTGCACTGAGCCTCTAGTCTATAATAATAAAATTGTAATATGCTAATTAAACCAGACAACCTTCTGGACGATATTCCGGATGCAACCAGGGCTGTGAGGGAAGCCTGGGTCCCGGGTGCCTGCCAGCGGCCAGAGGGAAGCTCAGGTCCTGGGTGCTGGCAGCAGGGGGGGAAGGAACTACTCTTACATGAATTTCATGCATCAGGACTCTACTTACTTATATAAAGAATGAGTGTGTGAGTTTGTGTGTGTGCAATCAAATCTTCTGAAAATTGACTTAACAATATTTAAACAGAGTCTATCTGCTATATTCTACTTCTGTCAAGAAACAAAATGCTAACATCCTCTTGCTGAATGCTCCAAATGCACTCTAGTCCCCCAACGTGGCCTTCATCACATGTGCATGATTGCCATTCCTTGTTCAGTGTCTCTTCCCCGGGAAACTGTAAGATCTGTAAGGACACCAGCCATGTCCATCTAAATGGTGAATAAAGTTAAAATCCCTATGAATAAAGAATGCACTCTCATTCATACGCACTGCCACAAACTGTATTTAGCTGTTTATGTGTTCTTTATACTCGGGACAAGGCTGTGGGTTCTCATTCCTCTCTAAGTTTCTCCAGATTCTTTCAAGAGCTTCTTGCCTGTCCTCCCCAGCCTTCTTTGCATTCGTTAAGATGATGAACACAAACATGCAAGCACTATTTGCACTGCTGACTATGCTAATCTCTCCTGTGAACTTGGAATTCCACAAATGTCTTCTGTAACAACTCTGAGTAAGTCCCTTCTAGCAAATGGCTCTTCCATTTTCAGTGGCCAGAACTGTTTTGTTTTTATCTGTTAATCACAGAAACCACCAAATAATAGGCAATGTTTCACAGTCAAGCTATGCATCTGTCCCTTTTCCCCCAAAAGAAGCTCAGTTCGTGACACGGTTGGAGAAATCATTAGCATTCACTACAGGTATTTCCCTCAGAGCTTACTTTTTCACCTCACTCCAATTCCCATTGCCTTTATAAATTAGTAAATGGGGCTTATCAAAGATTAATACCCTGCTTTCTCCTTTTGGTAACTAACTCACTCTTCTCAAAATCGCTTTCTTTGAAGTCAGCTGAAATTCTGCACATGGACTGGAGGCACCACAGGAATCCCAAGCCCCCGTGTGTAATGGAAACTAACCATGTTGCATCTTAGAGTTCAAGTTCTCACACCAGGTTTGCCCTGCTTAATCCACAGAAGCAAGGTGGCACTGGCCATTTCTCTTTTACGGGGGAAGTCTTACCTATTAAATATCCTATATCATAGGTACATTTAGAAGCAAGATTAGGGATGTGGTACTTTAAAGAAAGGAACGTTTAGGTAGGCAATGGTCAGCATGTAGTTCTAAATTACTACAGGGAGGGAGCTAAGTTGATGAGTGCCCTATGACCAATTTTATATCTGTCACTCATTGGAAAAGACTAATTCGCATTCAGTATAGACTTGTACAGCAAACAAACCCAAGTGGTCAATTACAAAGAGGGCATGCGGCTTATCATGTCAACCTTGGGAAATCAGTGGCATCTGTTCTTTTTAGCTGCCTAACATTCATTGCTGCCCCCAAGAGCACCTCATTTTCTTTTGTGCATTTCTGCAGGGACAATAAATTCATTTGTCCTTCCACTTCAGACGCCATAGGCATGCCTGAAGCATCTACTGCCAGATTAATTCTTCTATCTTTTCCCCCAATATGGCCAATGGGTAGCAGGTGCCTGTAGCTCAACCAATCAATTAATTTGCCGAGGCTCAAAACTTTACACTGAGCAAGGCGAGGGCAGAACCAGTGGATGAAGTTCATTTATTCCAGGCGAGGCATCTAATAGAGGCTAAGGCATTCTTTCTACAAAGGAAATTTGGATGCTCCCTGTTCCTATCTGCTCTGCCTGCCCCTTTACCCTTTGTTGAACATTCTTCTTGTTAACAGTTGATTTTTAGTGCCTAGAACCACCCAAAACCTGAAATACAGATATTACCACTGGAATACAAATATTTCCCGTGAATTATAGAAATTGATCACCACTGTATACCTGGCACCTCACATAGCCCCTGATACCCAGTCATCATTCATTGTTTGTGGAATTAATGGTATAATACTAATGCTTCAGTTATTCTGCAATATCAGAGCATAAATGATTCATGCAACTCATTTCTAACATAATTTCTAGATGTTTTAATGAAAATAGCCACTCCTTTGTTTAAATTTTATGTTTGAAAACTTCACACTGAAAATATTTTTGTTTGTCTTTTCATGTGATAACTACAATTCTTAGGGGCCTGGGTGTAGTCTATTGAACACTAAATCACGAGTTCAGATAAGACCGTGCTCTTCCTTATTTTTTAACATCTCTGAACTTGTTTTTTATTTCAGTTTTTGTTTGTTTTCTAATGATATTGGGTTATAGGACTAGATTCACAGAGTTAAATAATTTAGTTACTCAAAGTTTTTCCTTACAAGAATAAGGTGTATCTTGCCATTTGTTCAAATCTATTTTTTGTGTATTTTAAGAGTACGTTAGAGTGTTCCTCATATAAATATTGGGTATTTGTTATTTTTTAAAATATATATTTTATTGATTTTTTTTTACAGAGAGGAAGGGAGAGAGATAGAGAGTTAGAAACTCCGATGAGAGAGAGTCATTGATCAGCTGCCTCTTGCACGTCCCCTACGGGGGATGTGCCTGCAACCAAGGTACATACATGTCCTTGACCGGAATTGAACCTGGGACCCTTCATTCCACAGGCTGACTCTCTATCCACTGAGCCAAACCAGTTTCAGCTATTTGTTATTATTTATTAAAATTACTGTAAATACAGCCTTATTTTTCATTATATCTTCTAACTTGTTTTGCTTGAATTTTTGAAGCCTATTGATTTATATGCTATGCTACTTTACTAAATTCTCTTTTTGCTTGAAATGTGTTTTTCATAGATTCATTGGGTTTTCAAGATACATAACTGTATCTTATAAAAATTGTCTTTATTACTTCCTTTTCAGTTATCATGGCTCTCATTATTTTTGTTTGGCTAATTCCATTAATGAATACTTTAAGCATAATGTTACATAGTAGTTGGAAATAATAGACATCCTGCTGTTTTTCTTACTTTGGTGAGAAAGCCAAAATTTCTTTATTAAGTAGGATGCTGGCTTTGGACTGAGGCATACATATTTTATCATAGCAGAGTGTTAAATTTTGTCAAATGAGTTTCCCCCCCCCCCATTGATAATTATTTGGGTAATTGTCCATTTGCCCAAAGTTTCCCTAAAAGTGCTTAATCTAGCTTTTCAGATTAATTTTTACAGATTTGAACACTGTCATTTCATGACTTTTTAAAACTTTCTTCCTATTGATAGATATTCCCCGCTTTTGTTTTTGTGTATGTACCAGTTTTCCTTTACTTCTTAATTAGATTTGCTAGTGACTTATTAGTTTTATTGATTATTTTTTTATTTTTAAACATTTTATTAATTTTTAGAGGCGAATGGGGAGAGAGAGACAGAAAGAAAGAGAGAGAGAGACAGACAGACAGACAGAGAGATTAATGTGAAAGCAAAACATCAATCGTCTTCCTCCTACACACACTCCACCAGGGACTAAGCCCACAACCTGGGCAAGTACCCTGACCAGGAATCAAACCAGCAACCTTTCAGTGCACAGGAGGATGCCCAACCAGCTGAGCTACACCTGCCAGGACTTGTGTGTGTGTGTGTGTGTGTGTGTGTGTGTGTGTGTAATAACTTTTGTATCCCTGTTTTTGTTCTGTTTTCTAACTCACCTTATGTATTTTTCCTCTTAGTTTCTTTTAATTTACTTTATTCTTTGCCTTTTTGAGTTGGGTATACAATTCATTTTTATTTTTAATAATTAGGTTTTCATTCTTATAAAATGTTCTTTCCTAGCTGAATTAATTTCACTGATTCTGTTATGTTAGACTTTCATTATTGTGATTTTGTAAAAGTTTTTCAGTTTTGTATTGGATTTTCATTTAGAGCCAAGAGTTACTCAGTATAGTACTTTGAAACTTTTGAAATTTCTAGGTGAAAACATCATTTTGGTTTTTGATATTAATTTCTACTATTGCATTGTGATCAGAGAATATTGTCTATGCTAATTCTCTTTCTTGGAGGATTGGTGGGTTTATTTTGGAGTTTAGGATATGGCCAATTTTCCTGAATGTTCTACGTGCACTTAAAAACAATGTGTTCTGTTTATTATTGGCATTCAGACTTTGATTATTAGATCTAACTTTTTTAATTGAGTTTTGTGAGTTTTCTATATACTTGTCAATATTTTGTTTCCATCAACTATCTCAGATTGAGAGAAGTGTTAAATTATTATTAAGTTTTCTCTCTGTACTTCCTAGTCTTTTAAAATATATTTTATTAATTTTTTACAGAGAGGAAGAGAGAGGGATAGAGAGAAACATCAGTGAGAGAGAATCATTGATCAGCTACCTCCTGCACACCCCCTGCTGGGTATTTGCTGGCAACCAAGATACATGTCCTTGACCAGAATCGAACCTGGGACCTTTCAGTCTGTAGGCTGACGCTCTATCTCCACTGAGCCAAACTAGTTTTGGCTAGTCTTTTTTATTAAGTGACTGTATTATATTAATATGACTCATATCAGTAGTTGAAATAACTTCATTGTGAATTGTAGCCCTGAGCATCATAAAATGCCCTTCATTGTGTCCTTACTTAATGCTTAATTAATGGAATGATTTCCATTCTACCATGTTCACTCATATTGTGACCACTACTTTCTTTTTATTTATATTCTGCCCATTTTTCATTTTTAATATTTCTTAATATCTGTTTTTAGTGGGTCTTTTCTATACAACATAGTGTTATATTTTACTTTTTTTTAGCTAATATGACCGTTTTTTCTTCTAATAGGTTAATAAAGTTTACAGTATTAATATTTATTGATAATGCTTCATACAAATAAATATATTAAGATGTATGTCTTTTTTCACTATATGGTCAGTTTCTCAAAAGCTCTTTCTTCTTTCTGCCTTTTTTAGGGGGGAGAATGGGAGACTATAGGGAAACCTTATTTTTGTTCTAATGCTGACCTCTAGGCTAATACCTTTATAAGTATATATATTTGCAATTGCCAAATTGGTTCTCAACTATGAGCAACATTGTAGTAACACATCAGCTCCCTCTCTCTCAGCATCTAATTTGAAATAATATTTAATCCCAGGTAATAGTTGTAATCAGTGAGTTTATCTGGCTTTCTATACACTCTCTGTATCCTAATCCCTCCCAGTTTTTCCACAATTCTGTCCCTGCATTGTCAGAGCAGCTACTCATGTTTCTATGGACATCACTTAGACTTAGTCCTCCAGGTAAATGTATAGAGGGTTGGGCAAAAGTAGGTGTACAGTTGTATGTGAAACACAGAATTTATTTTTGTATTTTTATGAATTATTATGTTATTTATTTGTGTTATGTAAACATATTTTTACTCACTCCTCTAATTAATGCTAACCACGTGTTCTTACACAAGTGTCTCTAAGTATGCTGGTTGTCTAAAGCTCATTCTCTAGTAAGCTCTTAGGAAAGGTTTATTAAAATCATATTCCTTAAGTTATTGCATGCTCATATCAGCTTGCAGCCTTTATATCTAAAGGTCAATCTCACTGGTTAGAAAATCTTAGCTCAAATTTTTCTTTTCCTGAATTTTAAAGCACATTACTCCTTCATTTTATGTGGTAAACTACTGTCATCAACATCTTATGACAACCTGATTTTTCCCCCTTATGAGTAACTTGACTCACTTTTTATTCTATTTTGAAACTTTGTTCAAATTTGTAATAATGCTATAATCCGTAAGTTCAAGTGAGATTTCATGATGTGTTGTCAAAGACCAAAAGCAGGGCACTGCTTAATGTTTAATGTACTTGCTAAGATCTTGCCAAACACCAAGTCTGATACAGTTATTTCAGCATCAACCATATAGTGTTCTGATCATTTTTTTTAATTTCCTGAAGATGTAGGGGTCAGAGAAGCAGCAGTAAATAATCTGGTCAAAGTAGATGAGTTTTTAGTAATGGCAAAAGGTGAATATAAAACAATCTTAACTTAGGATTTATATTTATGAAAATTAATATTGAGTTGAAATAAATAGGTTTTTCAACTTTGTGCTTAATTGAGGTAAGCCTGCTTTGTATCTTGTTTAATTTGATGTCTAGGAAAAGGTTTCATTGTTATTATTTGATATGTTGCTCTCTATCTAGAAACCAAAGAGAAGGGAAATGTCAGGTTCAAGCCGCTATGTCTGTGTTTTAGTTTTGGAATCCATCCAATGACTACCCTCCATTAATGTGGTTTTTTTTTTCCTTTGATGGGCTGAGCTGGATTAGACTTCCCATTTCAATACTAGCTCATAATACATGAATGGAAACCAGTAGAATGACTGGCAAGCAGAGATCAAACATAAGTGATGGTAAAAAGATATGTACTTAGTTTGTTTGCACGATCAGAAACCAGTAGGTATTACTTCTTTCTATATTTAGCATGCCTGATAGGAAAAGAGAAGGATTACAAATGACCTTGTGCAGGATTTTATCAAATGGATACACACCCACATGCCTCCTTCAACTATCTTTTTAATGGATCTCTACAATTATCTTCTAGATTTCTACAATTTAAAGAGAGATTCAAAATTACATAATTATTTGAATTTTTTATTCTTAGGTCAGAGAAATTTTAAATACAGTAAAAACAAAGTGCCTTAATCTGAAGGCTGGACATTTTGCTATTTATACACATTTCTAGGCAAAGTCATATAAACAAAAGTAATAATATTTTTTATTTAATACTCACCCAGGGATATTTTCCCATTGACTTTTAGAGAGTGGAAGAGAGAGGGAAAGGCAGAAGAATATTGACGGAACACATAGATTGGTTGCCTCCTTCCCGCACCCCTACTAAGGCCAGGGTATGAGAGGAGCCTGCAACCAAGGTTAGTACCACTGACCAGAATCGAACCCAGGATCCTTTGGTCTGCAGTCCAACACTATTCACTGAGCCAAACCTGCTAGGGCTAAATAAAAGTAATAATATTAAATTTATTCAGGACTTCTGCTTCTAGCCACTAGTCTAAGCACTTTTTTGTGTTTTAATTCATTTGATTGTACAATTCTATGCATCTGATAGAATTATTACTATCAATTAATATTATTATTATGTTGATGTGGAAACTGAGACACAAAAATAACAAGTAACCAGACTAAAACTACCCTGTTTGTGGATAAGCCAGGATTTTATTTGAAATGTCTATTCCATAGGGATAAATATTCATAACAATAAGCTAATCTCCTTTAAGTTATGAAAGCTGTCTCCACTCCCCACCCCCAGTCTTAAAAATGAATAGTGATCTTAAACCATGTTTGTTGAAGGAAATACTTACAAGAAACTAGCTAATTACAAAAGAAAGGCAATGCATGTAATTCAGCATCTAATCATACTATATCTTTCAATTAAATCATCACTCTTAGAAGCAGAAGCCATGTATTGCCAAGTACAATCCTTCCCAAATACCCAGACACAATCACGGGCTTTAAGGATTACAAGTCACATAATAAAGGATAATGACCTAAAATTAAGCACACCGATATAGGAAGCAGGGACTGCCACGCTCTGTATAAATCAACAATCTATGCGATTTAATGGGAGATTAAGGCGCTGTCTAACCTGCAATTATGCTGTTTTGCATTAAGAAAAAAGTGTGGTGATTGTGCTCAGTAAAATTCTTCCTCCTATTTACCCCTGTTTAATTGGATTTGGGGCTGCTTAAACATCTTTGAGTTGGAGCTTATAAGAAGGTGATCCCAGCTGTTTTTCAAAGCTTATGGCAGCAGGCGGACAACACGATCATGTCAACGCTCATGCAAAAGCCTTAATCCTACTTTTTTCCCCCATCAACCAGCTACGGCAGCCCAGTGTTTAACCTTCTAAATACTAAATGTGCTTTGTTACTTACTGCTCTGGTAGGTTTGCCACTGAATGGTTACTGTTTGATTCTGTTAGCCTCGATGCCATTAGATCTTCTCAGTTCCTTCTGCCATTGGATACTGACCATGTTACCATTGGGATTGCAGTATTTTTACACCTCAATTTGAAAACAGTGAGTGGCGAGCCACACTTCTAAAATGTCAAATAGAGAACAGTGACTTTGTTGTGCACTCATCCACCCATTTAGTCATTTGACGCCAATATGGAGCCCTTTTGCGTGTTTCCCAAGCCTGATGGTAGACATGGGAGAGCAGGCATCATGGGAGACATGGGAGAGCAGACACCTAGCCCCATGACCATGGCAGCTCTTTAGACCTCACTGGTGAAAGTAAATAAAATAATTTGGCGTTCATTTTTACTTATTTTTCCTAGCTACATTTGCCTAGTCCAATTATCCAGCATGTTCACCTTAGAACTCTCAGCTGCAGTTTTACCTAGATCAGCAATATCATTGAATTTGAGGAGTAAAGGTTAAACGGTCAAATTAGCTTTCCCTACAGCTGCACATGCTCCTTGGAGGGTGATGCACTTTCTCATTTCCTTGGGAGGGTGGGTAGTAAAGGGGAATGGGAGTGGCTCTCTGATTTGTCCCAATGGCAGAGAGCAGCCCGCACAAAAGCAGACAGTTAATGCTCAGCTGCTCAGACCAGTCAAGCAAGCTACCAAGTCCCAGCTGTGCCTCTTGATGTTTTCTGATTGCACCTACTCCTCAATCTGCGAACTGTTTTCTGAACTCAGATTAATCAAGTGCTGCTGCTTTAAAAACGCATGCAGGCAGGCATCCTAGGATATGCCATTATAAGCTGCTGCCAGGGGATCTTCTAGGAGATAAATGGAATCTGTGTGAAGTAAATTAGTGTGAACCAGTTAATCTGAGTGTCAGCCTTGAGCCACTTCCGTGGATAACTAGCTGGCTGACTGGCGGCCGGGGCCTTCTGCCACATGTGAGCTGGAATCTCTGAGATTCTGTTCCACGGAATGGGGACCATGTGGGGGCTGCTTCTTCTTGGAGGAAGGACAATTTGAACTGTGATTTTGATTTGCCAACGCAATGGAAAGCATTTTTTTGTTTACCTCCCTATTCTGACTATTCTGAATGGCTCTAAGTTGGACTTCTTTCCTGGGAAAAAATAGAAGAGAAATGACTTGGAAAGAATGGCTTCCTCATTGCTGCCATTCCTCTTTGCTCAAGCTGCCATTTTGTGTACTCCAATTGTGCTGTGTTTTGCTGAGCCTCCTAATACCTGGAGGATTTTATGACAAAAAATTACCACTATTAGTCAAAATAAGTTCAATCTAAGTCTCTCCAGGTTTTTTTGTTTGTTTGTTTGTTGTTGGTTTGATTTTGAGGAATAAATCTGTATAATCTTAAATTCATGACAAGTTGGAGATTCTATGCAAAGCCTATGACCGTGGTTCCCTGTAGACGCCCAGCATGGGAAATCAAATTTTGGCTATTGGAGAGCGTTGGCAAAGCCCCTCAATAGCAGTAGAATGAGAGAACCTTTTAAAATCATGTAACTGATCCACAGAAAAAAATGTAGAGACAAAAAAGCATATGAACCACTAGATCCATAAGAATTATTGAATATGATTAAACGGTAAGTTGAAATGATATTATATAAAAATCATGTTTTTATCATTCAATATTTCTTTAGAGAACATAATCTATTCTTACATTAAGGCCACAGGAATTCATTTTTGTCTAATTAAATTACAACAAATTTATCATTATTTCTTTTGTCCTTTATTACATTAATAAAACATTTTTATCACCAGTGAGATGGTTAGGCATAGAATAAAAACTTATAAAAATGAATAAATGTAAGCCTCATATTTGGGGAAAATTTATATGAGCATTTTCACCTCCATCTCCATGGAAGCATTTGCCTTTCATAAAAAGGAAAAAAAAATCTATCTCAGAGTAAGAACTTGGGCAAAACAAAAATTGTTTATTCAACAAATAAGAGTGCTTTCTTTTTCAGGTCCCCTCTCCCAGACTCATGCGTCTGTAAGGCAGCCTGTGCGTACTTTATGTGAAGGTACAACCATTCCCGGGCCCATGGAGACACATTTTATATATAAGATACATTTCAGTGTATAGTAAGTCTATGGATGTTAGATGGCATGAATCATAGCAAAGATCAAATCAAAAGCTTTAAAAATTGAGTGACCCTTTCCTTGAACTAATGAAACAAAAATGGGATGTCCTGTGAGGACAAAATTTGTTTTATGCCTGTACATTGAGTTCAGAGAAATGAAATCCCTAGGGTAAATTTAACTTTATGATTTATGAGAGAAAAGAAAAGAGAGTGAAAATCAGTGAATTTTCTCTTCTACTGTAGGGCACAGGTATAGTATTTTACAATGTAGGACTCTTCGTTTACAAAATTCTTTGAAGGGAGGGAAAGTAGAGTTGTAATGATGCTTTGACCTAGCGAGAAATCTTGCTCAACATGGTTCGCCCAATGTCTACATAATCTCATTCAATACAGAGAAAGACTTCCCTATCAATTGCTGTTCTTGCCATAAGGAAGGTGTCCCCTGAGCATGAGACTTGTCATGTTTGTCTGCATACTGTCTATGAATTTTTAGCTACCTGAGACAAGATACAGATGACAGAAACTGACACAATGAGTTAAGCCTATGATTCTTCCAGTCCAGTCTTCTGATTGCAGCACTAAAGGTTTGATTGTAGTGAAGTAAAGTTGTACTCACATCAGCTTCAAAATTTCAAGATGTGCCTAAAATATCTTTCTTTCCTATTAATGTAGCTCAATGAAAAAAAAATCAGACACAATAATCAAAGAATGGGATAAGAATAATAACGCAGGCCAAATAAACTGCTAAGAAGCACAGAATAGGGAAGAAAAAAATAATGTTAACTTGTAGGTTGATGAAAACTTTAGGAAAAGGTAGCATTTGAGTTGAGTCTTGAATAAGGAGGAGTATTTTGGCAACAGAGATTTGGATATTGGGATGAGAGAGGATATATCAAGCTGGTGAGCCTCTCAAAAGTACTGAGGTGGAATATAAATAGCATACCTAGGGGACATTCAGCTACAGTATATGTATATGATGTAAGAATTTAAAGGGGGAGGGGGAGAGGGGGTAGCATCCAGCCAGAAACCTCTAGATATGAGTTGAAAAGATATCACGAAAGGCCCTCAATTCCATGGCTCCAGAATCCCTCATTGCCGACAACAGAAGTGATTGTAGGTCTTTCTAAATAGAAGCTACATGTGATTAAACCTTGGTTTTAGGGATATGACTTGTCTGTTTAAATAATTCCTGGAGAGAAAGCTATGTCTTATCAGGCTATTAAATAGAGGAGTGACTCTGGTCATGGAAAATAGGATGAGAGGGGTTGTAGGAACTGAAGGTTAGAAAATGGCAGTCATAGCATAGCTATGTATAACTTCTTGGCAATTTTACAAATATCAGTTACTTTCTTCTTTGTAATTGAATCTTGGCCTTCCTGATTTCTTCCAGAGATAATTCTGATAATCTTTTCCCAAACCCTACTTCATCCCAGACCTATAGTTGGCCTTAAATTTCATTATATCCTGTATTGGCTACCATCACTGGAGGCACACACAGGATTCCAGGTGTGGAGGCCTCCTGGGATCACTTGCTGGTTTTCTGGTGGTTGGCTTATTGTGTTGATCATTTCCTTCCTAAAGTGCCAGCCTTCTCTTAACCACGTGCCAACATTTTTGCATTGGCTAACGTCCTTGAGTCGTAGCAAATGGTAGCTAAGAGACATGTTCTTATTACATATACTTTGGATCATGTTTTCTTTTAATGTTTCCTAAGATTTACTATGCTGAAATGTGTATATAGCAGGTGTTCTCACTAATTTGGATTTAGAAATTCCTTTGTAGTTAAGCTGATCAGTCTAACATTTCACAATTCAGGAACCCTTTGTGTCCTCATAAATCCTGGAGATTTCACCATGTATTCTTGCAAAAGATTTGTAAAAATTTATTGAGAGGCATGTTTTACACTAATCTAGGAGACTATTTTATACTGTTTATCTGAAAATATTGGCCCTGGCTGGTGGAGCATCATCCTGTACACCAGAAGGCTGCATGTCCCATCCCGTCCATTCAAATAACATCTCCTTTGCTTATAAATTTGTATTATCAATTGAAAAGGGTTGTTACTGATTGTACTTCCATCTAACTTAAATTTTACTGCAGTCTTTTGTGATCTGTGAGTATTGCATTGGTATTAACTTCTACTTGAATGTAATATAATTTGTTCTTTTTTCTTGTAAGCCTCTGGAAAGATTGTTGTTGTTGTTGATTTCATGCTGACTCCTTAAGATTAGGAAGAGACTTAAATTATCAAATGAGGAAGTGACCCTCTTGGCCACCATATTGAGCTAGTAGACTTGAACTCAGAACTTTGATTTCTTTCTTTTCTCCTGCTCATTCCGCACATCTAAGCAGTCTTTTAGTCTTTCCTGACCTCTGCAAACTCTACATTATTTTAAAAGTGTGATTAAGATTTTTGTCTGAGTTTTATCTGCTAGTACAGTGATTTATTTTGTTCAGTTGACCAATATTTCAAACTGTTATATGTTTTTATTAATGATTTTCCTATCAATAGCTAAAATACTTCCAAAAAGTCCATACGTATGATGAATGGGATCTATTTTTAAATCATATATAAGTCATTGTATTGAAAACTATTTGGACTGCAGATTTTATTCACACTGTCAAAATGATATGGATTTTTAACAAGGGCTCAACATATACTCCATACTGGCCTAGCTTGGAAAGGCAAGTTACTATTTGTGAAGGAGACAGAGATTTTTGTCAGTGCTCATCCTCTTGTGGGGGTGAGGGTATATTTCTTGGAGTTGTTTGCTGCCTAGGTCTATCCATCTTTAAGAGTTAATACCATCTATTTGCAAATGAGTTGAAAAGGAAAGGGAATTTTTAGAGGTTAACCAAAATCAAAATAGAGACCAGAGGGAAGTGAAGAAGCATAAACACTGATGACCCTGTAAATTCTTCAACAGAGCCTTTGTCATGCAATCTTCTGGGTTTCCATATATCATTGACTTTTAGAAAATGGAAGCGAGGAGAGAGAGAGAAAAAGAGAGAGAAACATCAGTGTGTGAGAGAGACACATCAGTTGGTAGTCTCCCACACATGCTTAGCCCAAGTCTAAACAAAACCCAGGTATGTGCCATTGACTGGGAGTAGAACCCTCAACCCTTAGTTCCACAGGCAGATGCTCTAACCTCTGAGCAAACTGACCAGGATTTGGTAGATATTCTTAAATTTGGTTTAATAATCACTGATTTCAGCCCAGTCTTGGGAGCACAGTCCCATGCCCCAAGAGTTCAAATCCTGGGGCACATGCCTAGGTTGCTAACTGGTACTCAAGTTTGATCCCCAGTAGGGGACCTGCAGGAGGCAGTTGATGGATGTTTCTATCTCTCCCTCTCCCCTTCTCTCTAAAATTGCTTTAAAAATTCACTGATCTGATATTGTCTATAGTTGAACCATTCATTTGTTCAGGATCTAGAATTACACTCATTAAGCCTATACCCTAGCCAAACACATCCAAACAAAGTGCATGGACTTCACCCTCTATATAGCTAGCAAAGATATCACAAAGATATTTGGAACACTTCCCTTTCAGTTGTCAATATTTTGAGGTGTGTGATGAGTAAATGGAAGAGCCTTACATCTTTAGTGGTAGAACTGTCAAGAAGAGTTCATTTTTTTGACCCTTGCCCCTCAAATGCAGACAATTTCAGAATCCATTACAAAGGAAATAAACAGTTGATTTTAAGTTAAGGATGAGCCTAGCAACCATTTGTGCTATATTGATGTCAAAAGTATCTCTTTGCCAAGCCCTAAAATGCATCTTCAAAAACTACTGAAAATATCCAAGAACTTTAGTGATGAGCTACAAATGGAGTTTGGTATTGATAAATAAAAGTCAATATGTATAGTGAAAGGACAACTTACTGTGATAAATGGGCCCACCATCAGTAAAGATCAAATTATTGACTATCTAGGGCTAGGAAAAACCTGTCTATAACTAACTTCTGCAGGTGAGAAGAATTAGCCACAACAGCAGTTCAGAAAAAGCTCAAAGAGAATTCATTAAAAATACATACAAAAGTAAGCAGCAACATTTTGTTAACAAATATATTTGTGGCACTAGGCTAATATATATCTTTGGTCATACCCAGCCAGGTTCACAACTTTTTCTTTTACCTGAATGAACTCCCATTCAGCTAGCCGTTTTCCTATCAAGAAGATCTAATTCAAATTTTACTTCCAGACTACCCTCTTGCAGGGAGATTACCTTTGCATTCCTTAAAACCATATCACTCTTGAAATATTCTCTCTAATGCTCCTACTAGTTACTTTTTATTATACCTCGATTAGATCACAAGTTGTATGCGGGCATATAAAGAGTGCTTTCATTTTTTTACCCTCACATTGTCTGGCAAGTCACTCTATCCATAATAAGCACTAAATCAATAGTTGTTGATTTCATCATTTTGGAAATGATTCATTAGAGAAGCCTTGGTCACACATCATGTCAGACTTTAATGATGAAGTATCACAGGAAACACCCAAAAGAACAATTGCAAAGATTAGCCTCTCAAATAATAAAAAAGTAGAATGGCGGCAATTAACCTTTCCAATGCTTGTTGTTGCCCATTGACAGAATGTAGGTATTTCTTTTTCAGGAAATTTAATTGGAGCCCCTAAAAACTATCCAGTAAAAATGGCAAATCTCGTACTATCTCAGATTTGAAAGCTAAAGTGCAATGAAGCAAAATATTTGAAGAATAGCTTCCACCATTCTCCTACCCCCACACAAAACACTCCCTTCAACATCAGTGGTGAAGAAATAAAATAGCTGCACAGCTCCCACCCCTGTGAGTTTACTGAAGATCATGTGGCTAAAAACTACATCAAACTTTCTGGCTTTCTTGAGATCTCAATTCATCCGGGGCCACTTTATTGCCACTGAAAGTGTTTGCAGGAATTTGCTTTGCTGTTCTAATACCATGCTGTCTTCCTCTAGAAGAGAACAGAGTTTTGTTTTGTCTTTATTGGAGGAATGAATGAATGAATGAATGAATAGGTGAGCATTTTAACTTATGAAAGAACAGTGTATGAGGTGACAAGGGCTATGCATTTGCCCAAATAAACACAGGTTCTACCTCATTAGCCATTCGTAATAGATTCTCCTATATTATTACCGTATTTTTCAGACCATAAGACGCACTTTTTCTTCACCAAATATGCAGTCCCCAGGGACACGGAAGGTCCCGGGAGACCCGCTGCCGCTCTGCAACTCGGACCATAAGACACAGGCACTTTTCCTCCCACTATTTGGTGAAGAAAAAAGTGCGTCTTATGGTCCGAAAAATACAGTAATTCCCTGTTATAAATACTAACATCAATATTTCAGAAAATTAGCAATACATAGAGATATAAATAATTAAAACAGGCCAAGAAATCTTGACCAATGTCATATTGTTCTGCAATTTTGATGCATTTGATTATCCCACTGAAACAGTTCACAAAAACCTTTGGATTAAAAAATAATCTGTAAGTGTGATCTAAACTGGGGGAAATTAAAGGCAGCTATACCAATAACTTAGGCCATCTGTGTCATGCTGCTCCTTTCAAGTCTCAGACTAACACAGACCACCATTTTGCAAATAAGCATCCTTCATACCAAGTGGGCCTAAGCAGGGGACAGTTGACAGTTTACAGCACACATCCTCTCAGATTAGGAGGACATCTAACAGGGTACCTCTGCTTCATTCATGCATTTTGGAAATCCTTCAAGAATACCTTCTATGGCCTGTGATGTACAGAAGTAAATAAAGCAGGCTACCTACTTATTTTTTCTCAAAAAATTCAAATGTACAAAAGTTGGTTTTATTCATTTAAAATCAGAATTTCATATATTTTCCTCATAATGTGTTCTCAAACAAAAGGTTTTAGAGATGCAGTGAATCCAAATAAACTACTGGCACTTCCACAGAACAGAGTACTGTCCATTCTGAGGGGTGCTGAAACTGTGAGACTGGACTCTGTGGATCAGAAGTATGTTACTAGTCTCCTTTAAAGGGTGCATATATGAGCCTCAGGCTGCGATCACCAACACACTGCACACGCCACAGAAAACAAACAAGAGCCCTACTCAAGCTGTTTTGGACCTGGCTGGTCCCCTGTGTCACTCATGGGATGTGTGAAGTAGCCAGGCCTCAGCCTCTGCACTTGCTCTCATCTCCTAATGGAGGTTTGGGTACAGTGTCCCTGTACGTTGCCCTGTGGCAACAAACGTGTTATTTCATGCGTGAGTTATAAATACATACTTTATTGCACTTATTGCTTATAAATGTCTTGTGTGTTATCAAGGCCTGAAGAGACAGTGGTCACACTTGCTGCAGCAATTTGTAAAGAGATAAAATTCCAATGTGGTAAAAAATATACATGTTTATGTTGATTGACTTCAGAGAAGTATGACAATTTATATTATTTTAGGCTTGCTTTGTTTCATTATTCACTGGATTTTCCTCATGAAGACACGTCCACTTTTCCTGAGATATGATTCAGTGAACAAACATAACATGAAAATGTTTTTTATGGAGTTAATTTAGACCAAGAATTACAACCTGTGGGAAAATGTGGAAACTTGAGTCTATGTTTTCTCTAGTGGAATTAGTGGTTGAAATGTGCTTATAGGAAATTTTAGGTTCCTGGGATAGCTTCTGTTTCTGTTCATAATTCCTACTCAGAAAATAGTATCTCGTGACAAGTTTCCTAGAGACCTCCCATGGAAAATACCACCCCTCTTTATCATTGTGTGCAGTGTATTCATTCTATATTTGAAAAGTTATTTTATAGGGCCTTTCTGTTAGATAATTGGTACCATATTTTTTTTTAATTCGATGGAGAACCACAATGTATGAGAAGTGTCCATCGGTGGTGATTTGTGTGACAAAAGGAACCATTGCACCAGCCAAGCACTGGTCTTTCTAATTGACTAGCCTCGTGTCCTCTCTCTGTGTCCTATGGCCATTAATTGACTATATTGTTTTAGATTTATGCATTAAAAATACGATTTCTACTTTGAAGGGATCACTTTGTTACTTTGTAGCTTTTAAGCTGATGCCATGAACTTATTTTTCTTCTAAGATAAAGTCTCATCTATAGATTTTTCAACTAATTACATGTCTGCCAATACATACTTAGAGGATACATTTTATTTCAATTTATTGTTTGTGTTTACATCATGTGTCCCTGGAAATCACTGTGGAACTGAAAGGAAATGTTTTAATGGTGTTTATTACTACTTTTCATCACTCTTTCTTTTCTCTCTTACTCTCTCTCCTCTCTCTCTTTTTAATAGCTTCAGCCAGTCTGGTCAAGCATGACAGTGACTCAAACTCGGCAAACTTCCAAGACACCGAGGACATGCCTGACAGATGTGTCGTGAAAGAGTCTGAGAGTCCAGGTGAAAGCCATTTAAAAATAGTCAAGTATAAAATGATAAATTTGACACAGCTTTGGGGTCCTTGGAAGGGGGTGGGGAGACAGGACATTGTAATGCTGTTTGCTCTTAGCAGCTGCACTGTCAAATTAATGGTCACCTCCAGGGGTCACGGCGTGGAGCTGTTATCTTTTCCTCTTTCATCAAGAATTCAGTTGGAGGAAGTACAAAGGCTTTATGACTGAAAAGGAAGCTGACACTATTAGTTCATTATCATCAATTTTAGGCTAAACTGGTTAATAGAGGCAGAGATTGGAAACTGAAGAAATGGCGATATTTTAAATATTTCAAATAATAGGATCGAGTGGAAAAGGAAGAATTGGGGACAAAAGAGACACAAATTGTCATCATTACAATCTATTTACCTTCCTAAATACAAACAGGACTCTACCTGGCATGCGAGGATTTTAGCAGAAACGTAATGGACTAACGATGTAGTCAACTGTGTAGAAAGAAAAAGAAAACGATAATCCTTCCCCAAGCAATAAAACTTACCCAGTGTCCAAGTTATTTATGTTTGTATTTTATTTGTAGAAAGAATAGGCAGACATGTATTGGAAAAATAAGGCCAGAACGCTTTAGCATAGATTTTTGTTTTCGTGTTTTGTTTTTTTAAATCTTTTTTGAAGCATGCCTAATTTTAACAACTAATTAAAGAGAAAAAATTCTTTGTGAAAGTTGAAGGGCATTCCTGGATCACGACAAAGCCACAGGGCACTTAAAAGTACCCTATTACCATGAACGAAAGAGTTAACTATCTTCCTCCACTAAACATTTTTCTTTCCTATTTTCTCTGGCTGCTGGGTCCCCTCTCCCTCTCCTATCTTTGTGTGCTGATCCATGTATCAGATTTTTGATTCATCCTCTCTGTGGCCTGTCAGCTTAGTTAAGAGATTTCCAAATCTTGTAGCCTTCGCTGACAGGGGGCAGCTGCAAACAGTCCCCTGATCCTTCCCCGAGGAGAGCTACTGAGATTTAATTTTCAGTGAAAGGTGCAGCCTGCGATCTATGTCAGGTCCCCTAAGTCATCTCGGAACCCCAATAGGCCCGGTGGCGATGGCATTGTATTTCAGTCCCTCCACTGCACGGAGATTCCTCAAAAGATGGACTGCCGCCCTGTGTCTGCTCTCAGCCGCACTCTGCTCTCCCGCAAACGGAGAACTGGCATCTTTAGCAATGACGGGAATTTCTCATCGGTACAGTGAACCCGTCCCCTGCCATAGCTAAATGACAAGTGCAGATCTACCCTACTCTAAAAGGCAGAGGATAGGGGTAGCATTACATTTCCAAAACAAAATTAATTTAAAATAAACTTTGTGTTTTGACTCGAATCACCTAATTTTCACTAGGTGTTGGAACTGTCTTAATAATTGGTTTTCTGCCAACCATTTGTCAGGCAGTGAATTCCACGAGGCATGTCTTTGCCTAAGTGTCCATGGCTCTGGCAAGAACAGATTCACTTTATACCATTTCAAACGTCGCATACATTTCCATCATCCCCCCTGTATGAAATTGTAGTGAGATTCAAATATAACGGAGTCAGATCTGATTGATATCAACAAAAGGAGGAATCACAACACCGAAAGATTAATTAGAAAATATAGGTGCTGATAAAGGATCCTAACTTAAAAAGTGAGTACTGTCTGTACATCGGACATCATTAAACTGGTAATAAAGAATGAATTACTCTGGCTTTTCCCTCTGTCCACTCCTGCATTTTAAGGCATCTTGCCTTATAGGCCTGGAAACCTCTGGAGAGTTCACTACTGGTCTCACTGCCTTCCGTTGAGAATTTGTGGCTTGGTTGTCATGGAGACATCGTATTTCTCCAAGAATTTCTCATATTGATCCGTGGCCAGGCGTAAATGGCCAAGCAAGTGTGAGGAATAAAGGGGGCTGGGCAGGCCTCTGAAATGACCAGGGCTTGTGGGCTGGAAATAAGCTCATTGCAAACACTTAGGTAAAAAAGAAAGAAGCAGTTTTATTTTGTTTCAGGATTTCTCTCTGCACTTTGGGCCATTGTCTTCTTTCACTATGAACTGAAAGAAACTTGTTAGTCACTTGTCACGTCAGATCTTTGGCGCTTGTCCTGACACAGCTGTCAGCCTTCCCGCTCCGTGCAGTCCAGGGACACACAACAAAGGGGCAAGGGCATGAATTATTTATTGCTCCTTGTGTGGATAAAATTCTGTGATAAGAAATTAAGACACTTCTGACAGAGGTGCTTGTTTAGTAAGAAAAAATTTTGATGAAAGAGGGCATCATTTTTTTTTTTGAGGTATGAGCACTGGAGAAGCAAAATTCTTAAAACCGGACATGAAGGGAGATGTGTGTGAAATTGGTGGCAGAGAGGGACTTTCCTGACCTGTGAAAATATGACTCAATGTCCAAAAATTGACTTCAAACTATTAAGCCATTCAAATATTCAAACTATTAAGTCATTCAAATATAAGCACTCCAAAACTAGAAATATTACTTTAGTGATCTAGTTAGCTCTATCTACCATGTAAGAGGTTGTTAGAAAAACAAAGAAATTGGGGGTTTTAAGTGATAAGCTTTGGTAAGGGGTCTTCAAACCAATACGTGTGCTTCAGTAGCACCTAAGCTCATAACTGTATTCGTATATTTGTTATTCCTTGTATAGAAGTGAATTTAAATCATGAATGCTTCATTCTTACCATTTTCACCTGGGATATTATCAATAATTTAAAATTCCTTTTAACATTTTCATGTATGTACAAAATCCTCCAGTTACAAAATTGAATGTGGTCAGTTTTCAAGCTTTAATGGATATTGACCTTATATAGTTTTATCTATGCAATTCTAAGTGACTAACATATTTATTACATCATTTTTTAATGAATAGGCCCATTGTTGGGACAGCATATAGAAAATGAAAACAAAAAAATCATTTTCCCATTCAAGCACAGTTGAAGAATATTGCCTCATATATTGTTCTTTTCACATAGAGTCTTTTCTTTGTAAATCCTCTATAAACATTTCACTTTAGTTCTTCTAGCTTTGTATTGCTGCTACCAACTCATTTGCACATGCACAGTGCAAAGGGGCATTGAAGATAGAAAAACTAAAATAGCTTTTTTAAAAAGGTGAAGTTGGAGTTTTTTAAACATTGATAGAACATTGAAAACGTTACTACTAAAACCAATTTTTTAGAGTGTACATAAGACAGTAAGATTGACTTCGTGAACTGACTGTATATGAATACAGTGGGTTTTGAACTTCATCTGCAGAGTGTTATTTTTCCATTGACACCACTGCTCTCTGGCACTGGAGAGACTGGGATGGCCGTTTGTGAATGGGCTGGGGGGTGCATGTAGGTCACGACTTAGAGGTCTGGTGCTGAGGTTGTTCAGCTGGTCTCCAGAGCGCTCTACCTGGTTCATCGTGCCATTGTGATCTCTTTATTGGTTCAAGCTGCATACCCAGGTGAGTGACTGCGGTCCATTAAGGCTGGCAAAGCAACTTTAGACCAAAGAGTTCTTGTTACTGTGACTCTGCTAGTGAACCGGGGGTCTTGTCTGATAGGTTAAGGTCTCCCTCTGCTGTGTCTTTCTTTTGGAATAATTCATTAGCAGAGAGTTTTGCCTCACAGGTGAATCCCAGATGGAAGTTTCTGCCTTAGAGTCTGTGAGGTCTACTTTCTCCTTCAATGGCGTTTATATATTCCTGAAACCTGAGGGAATCACTTGGGTGTCTCGGAATAGAGACATGGAGACCACATGGTGAACTTGCAGCTCCTTTTTATTTTGAAATTTTTAGGGCCGTTAGGCTTTCTTTTTTTGGCTCTTTAAGGCCTGGTCGCTTCTGAATCTGAAAGATGCTATCCCCAAGATAGTTTGGTTCAGTCCTTTGCTGGTTAACTTCTTGTTTTCTGTTTCATGCAGTGAGTAAAGCTCAGTTCCCATTCTCTAAGTTATAAAAGTCTTCTTGCCTCTCATCTTTGTACTTATAATGATAAAAAAAATATTTAGTGTGACATTCACAATGTTTATCCAAGTGTTAATGAGGGACCTCGGGCTGTTATCACCTTATTGGTCTGGAAAATGAAGAATTTTACTTCCTGGTGCACTTAGGGATACACATAAACACAGCTTCAGCTAAAAATAGTGGTGACAATTGAGAAAGTACCAAAAAAGCACTCAGACAAGCACTTTCACGTCATTCTGAAGTAATTTATAATCAGTATGCATTCTGCCATTAATAGAACATTTTAGTGATTTTTATATAGCACGTTATGTGTGTAGATTTATAGACATCATTGTCAATCAATATAGCATTTGCATGAATCTGATGAACAAAACTAGATTCCTCACAGTTTCCAGGGGATCCTATATTGTGAAGAGTTAAGGTGGATTTTTTTTCCTTTTACTATTCTGGCTCATGAATCACCAGCAAAAATCAGGTAAGAGAAAGTAGGACAGATTCAGGACTGGAGTGTGGGAGATGGCTGATGATGATGCATGAAGCAGAAAAAATGTGGAATGTGTGAGCAGCCCATCAATCATAGCCATCAAGAACACACTTCTTATGGTTGCTGCTAAAAAAATGTTCTAGAAGGAGTAAAAACAATTTCAGTAGTAAGAAAGAAACCTTTTAAAATCTTTCTAGTTGTGTTTAAAATACCAATTTTTTTTTATTTACCCAAAGGGAAACATTTAAAGCATTAACTAACAACTTTTAAATAATGTAAAATTTCTTGGCTAATATACTATTTTATGTAGCATATATTATACAATATAGACTATGGTTTCCCTAAGCCAAATAATCAGGTTTTTGAGGTTTTGCCAAGTAGGAGTGGGGGTTAGTAACGTATGTATGGTCACATCAGTGATATAAGTATGTTTAGAAGTAGTTAACAAAGGCACAGTGTTCCAATTAGTTTGATAATCAAATTAATTGAAAGCAAGTGATATATTTTAGACTACAATAACAATCATCGAAGTAGTGTGAGAAATAAATGTTTTTCTTTTATTCTATAATTCAAATCGTATTTCAACTAACATTTAAACATTTGAACCTAAAACTGCAATTGTGGGCTTTTTTTTTTACAAATAATTCAGCTCTTTGAATTTAAGAAAAATTGCTAATTTATAATGTTTCATCTTACTGAAAACTTCCAGCTTTTTGGCAATGAAAAAAACACCTATATTAATCATGTGTTTAATTAAAAATACCTGGAAGGTGGTTTACAAAATATTTTATTACACTAATATATTTAATATAAATAAAAAATGCAGAAATTATAGGTAATTCCTCTTTCTCCTTACTTTCTTATCTTCCTTTATTTCTTTTCTCATTCCTTCTTCCTTTCATCCTTCCCTCTCTTCCTCCCTTCCACACCTCCTTTCTAGCTCCTTTCTTTATTTCATCATATAATGCAAGATAATCTGTTTTCTTTTCAGGTGAGCCAAGGCATCGGTCATGGATAGCAAACATGTGCTTCTGCAAGCTGTGCTAAATGAAATATCATCTCCAGGAATTGCATTTGGACATATTAAGAGACCCAAAACATGCCATTTGTTTATCGTCGTCGTATGTATGCTATGTTATTGTTGATCAAGATATTAGGTTGTAGTAGATTTGCTAATACTTCAGCCAGAGTATATTAAAAGTGTAATTAATGATAGAAAATGTCCAAATTTATCTAATTTTAGAAAACCATTGTCTAATTCATTCTATACTCCTGTTTCTTACTCTTATTTTAATGTTTTCAACAAGAAATGTCAGCCCAGAGACATAAATTTAACACCATTTTACATTTTCTTCCATATTTTAAGTTCCTGAATTATATCACAAGCAACATTAAAACCACATTGTTTTTAAACAGTGTAACACACAATGCTTTTAAATGTAATTTTGCTTCAATGTATTTAATTAAAACTTTACCAAATTTGTTTGATTTGTTAGGTTAGGTTTTGTTTTAGTAGAAGCTTTAATTCAGATCAATCACTCTGCAGTAAATCTAATCCCTAAGGATGAAATGTTGTCAACAAATAGCCAGTTTCATTTAGTCATCAATTAGCCCAAATAAGTGATACAGAGTATAATAGGGACCTAGCTTGTGCAGTTAAGTTGGTTTCTAATAACATAGGAGCTAATGTCTCTACTAAAGGTTGATCTTGTTGGCCACACAGATGTGAATGTGGGAAGGGCACCATACTTAAAGCACATCACACCGGATCCTTATGGAGGATAAACTCTTGCAGGTCTTTTCCCAGAAAGAAGCTTGACTAGCAAGAATTCTTAAATCAAAATATGCAAAGCAATATAAGTAGGAACAGACCTAAACTTCTCATCTATAAAGGCCCTTGGTGATCTGCTTTATTTGCTGTATTGTGTATATTTTTCAAAGATGAATAAAAATAATTTTAAACCACTGCCCAATTTAGCCTTTTTTTTTTAGGTCTAAGGAAACCAATTCTGAAACCTTGATAAATATTTTATGATGCCCCTAGCCATAGGAAATTAGAACTGGCATAATCCTGACACTACTAAATGAGATTTTTAAGATTTTTTTGGCATCATTTTGTAGGTGCTAAAATTAATAATTCATATGACATGGCTAATTAAAATACTTTATCAACATGAATTCTGGCGACCAACACCAACAATTATCAAACATTTTAATTCCTAAAAATGTGACTTTATATAATACTCCCTAATATCCACCTTTAACTTATTAACCAAATCTAGTCTCTTTGAAAATGATTTTTTAATATTGACTTACATTCAACATTTCAGCAATTTCCGTTGTAAGGAGAACTTTAACAAGTTGTCAGACAATTATTTGGATCAACCACGTGGCAACCCTAACTACAGCTAACAGCTCAAAAGTTGTTTACATGACTGTCCTTTTTGATGGCCTCCCCTTAAGTAACCAGTGGATGAATTGTATTAGTGAGCAAACATGTTTGTATCCAGAGTCTTCTTTGTCATTGTAATAATTCATTAAAAATTACCTTGTGCTCTTTTTCTGACAACAATCTTGGCGATATTTATGATTATATATTTCCCTCCAAGGAGTATCATATTTTCTAATTCGCAGGTAGGAATTCTGTTCTTTACTGTTGAGTTACACCCCGGCTATACTACGGAGGACCGGATCTGGGAAGAACGTAGGTTTCACTGTCACATGTCCAGGCAGCACATCCCTGCTGTTCTTCCCCGTCCACATAGCGAGCTCCTCACAGGGTCTGTGTGAAGGCACGCCATAGGATGGGCTTTGGAAGGCAAGCAGAACGCTGTAAAATCCCTCCAATAGAAGGTGAAACGTATATAGCATGGTAAACTTACAGCTACGGAGGTGGCCTTAGGCCTGAAACATTCTGTTGCTATTTTAGAAAAGAAGCTAAGGCTCCTTTGAACATGACACATTAGAAAAACAAGAAAACACTTTGTTAAATAGTACCATGCTATCGAGTTGGTAGTATTTTGGTGTAATTTTTATTTCCTTGGGCATTTTTCTCCAATGTTCTGCTTTTTTAAAAACCTTCTATAATTATTCAAGTGCGTAATTACTCAAAAAGTAACGTTTCTCTTCAATCTTTAGAGGGCACATTATAATAATTGAATTTTTAAAAACGGAGTTTTATGCCATGTGTTTAAAGTGAAGGCTCAGAATGCATTAATCCAATTGATTTTTAAAGTCTTATTTTTACAGAATGGACCATTCATGCAATTTTCATATTGCAGACATTTTGATGATATGGTTAGTTAAAAGCAGTGCTCTCTACCCTTTGATTCTCCACAAGACGTTGTTGTACGTGTAAATTGCCCCAGGTTTTACCTCATCACGTAGGAAAGTCATTGCTTGGTAAATATGAACATAGTTAGCACTGTGAAACACTCTCAAAAGCAGCTGTAACCAAAATGTTGCAAAGTTAAAACTTCCTTGAGTAGCTGTCTTTCTGGTGGAGTTCCACATGGCTTCATGGATGGTGTTTCCCAGACCACTTTGCTGTGATTTCATCAATAAGGACACAACAGATGGCATGGAGGAAAATATATAAACTGGAATTAATTAGTTTCCCAGGGCAGGGCTACAGGAGGGCTGTGCTGGCATAACCCCTTACTCCTTTCACCTTCATTCCAAGCTCCGCAGATCCCATCTTTAGGATTTTGACATGTGGTGTGTGAGTGATTTTTCATTCTTTTGATTCTCATCAATATTGTATTCAAATACATGTATCTTGATTACTGAGTGTTTTTGCCACTCCCTAGTCTTAGACCCTATTTATTATTAAGCCTCGGAAAAGTTTACCTTTATCTCAAAAAAGCATACTGCAATATGTAGACTTACCATTGCATCGTTATGAGCATGATTACAGTGATACAAATGGAAAAAAATAGTATTTTAATACCCTGTGAAAACTAAAGCCACAGACCATTGCAAATGTTTGACATGGCTTCTGTTGGTGCACAGGGGAAATATATGGTTCTTTCTTTTGACACTGTTTCTCCAAGTACCTTTTTTTTTTTTTTCATTGCACAGAGCGTATTTTTCTATCATCGATTTTAGGGACCCTTTTTGCCCTTTCTGTTTTCAGCATGCTGCTGATTGTAAAGGCAGCAGTGATTTTTATTTTCTTACTCAAGGATACAAGGTTTTTAATAATTAGTACAGATTTAGTACAATACTGCACCTAAATCTGCAAACTGCCAATATTCACAACATTATGCAGCAGCAATAATTGGTTGGTTCATGCCCACAAAACCTGTCATTTTATTCACTTAACAATCATTTTAATTGCTATCATCTATAAAGTCATCAATCAGCTTTTCGATCTTGCTTGTGTGTTTTCTGGGGAGAAAGTGTTTCCACACAGCCTCAGTAACTGAGCTTGGTGGTCTCACATGATGCCATCTTAGATAAGAGGACAGTGGATGATTAGTTCTTGACATATCACAAGTTTCCTATAGACTTTAAAGAGATGCCCTGTTAATTCTGAAGTGGCAATCCTATTTCCTATCAGAAGCAACCACTCTTACCTACATCAAAAAATTTCTTACATTTATGTTATCTCCATTTACATCAATTTATAGTTATAGTCAGCTGAAGAAACATTCTTTAATTTTTCCTTTGGTATGGTAGAGCCAGCCAGGAAAACAAACTACAATAACAACAAAAACCCTGTAGCCCAGTGACATTAAGAGCTATCCTCCTCTCCCGGAGACAGTTACAGCTATGGGTATCAAGTTATACTTAGGACTGTTTTTATGATAAGGAAGATTTTATTGGATTTCAAATATTTCAAATAATCAGTGTATTGTCACCAATCATAGCAAAACCATTTGGTCCAATTTCTGGAAGAACTCGAGATAAGAAATGAGGTGAAAATAACAAACATCATTTTGATTGTCATTGGCATAGTCAAATTAAAGAAACAATTGTGGGGATTTCTAAAGTATGTTTTCATAGAACATATAGATGCTGCAGTACATGCCTGTCCAGAAAGGTGTTGGGCTTTGTGTGTAGTCTCCCTGCCATGTAGGTGGCAGCAACACTCAAGGCTAGAAATGTTCTTTTATATTCTCTCAGCTCTAGCCCAAAGCATATTCTTACAAAAAGTCTTTGTGGAAGAGAAAAGGCTTAAAGTGTTCAGACAAATTTCTCTATGTCCTCACATATCTCTAAAGCACTATTTTAAGGTTGTGCTAAAGTGGTTCCCATGATGTGAAAACATTCATCATTCCCCTTAATACAGAAGTCATATTCTGCTCTCGTACATGTTGGTAATATTAGGTTTCTGTTTCTTTATTTACTAGGATCTTACCTCTTACCATTTCTCAGGCTAAAGCCTTTTTCTGATGAAAAAGGAAGAAAACTGCCTCAAACCACTACCACCTGGGAAATAGTAAAAGTCGGTCCCTTGATTCTTTGTCAACAACCAAGAAGCTGAGTATTTCGTAAATGTGGACACATTTTCCTTTAGTCTTTCAAATGAAGCCATTTTCTCCAATTGTCCTAACTAGCTGTGACTGCATTGAAGTTACTGCTATGTGCAAATCAAATGAAGTCCAAGAAGAGAGGCCCAAGACACCTGAGGCTCAAGACAAGCCTGATAGGCACCCTGATGCACAGGTGAAGAAGATAATTAAGTTCCTAAATCTGAGGAGGCCGTTGCATGATTTGGGGAAGGTGAGGAGAGGATTCTATCTAATATTTTTCACTCTAGTTTTTAATGCTCCTCACTTCTTTTGTCCTTCATGCCCTTGATCACTTTCCCCTAATATAGTTTTTTGCATTATAGGAGGCATTGAAAATAGAGTCTAAAATGTCTAAGCTCTTTCATTTTCTTACTAGCTATTTGGCATTAAAAAAGCAATTTCAAGATTCTGGTCAAGATGGCAGCACAGGTAAACATTATATTTGCATTCTCTCACAACCACATCAAAATTACAATTAAACTACAGTACAAACATCATTCAGAATTGCATGAAATCTAAGCTGAGTATAGCCCTATAGCTAAGGATATAAAGAAGAAGCCAGACAGACTGATAGGAGGGGCAGAGACACAGAACAGGCTGGTCCCACACCCATGTGTGGTTGTTAAAGCTGCAGAGGTCTCCCTAAGCAGTCCTAGACCCACACCTGGCACCCTAGCTCAAGCTTCCAGTGCCAGAAACCTAGGGTTTCACAGCCAAACTTCTGGCTGTGAAAGCCAGCAGGGATTGTGGCTGAGTGAGTCAGAAATGAAGAATACACTAACTGAAATGAATAATACTTTACAGAAATAAACATTAGAGGAGACAAAGCAGAGGATCAAGCCAGCAAGTTGAAAGATAAGGAGGCAGAAAACACCCGATCAGAACAGCAAAAAGAAAAAAACAATTTTTTTAAAAAATTGAGATAATTTAAGGAGCCTCTAGGACAGTGGGCAGCAAACTCATTGGTCAACAGAGCCAAATATCAACAGTACAACGATTGAAATTTCTTTTGAGAGCCAAATTGTTTTAAACTTAAACTTTTTCTAACACCACTTCTTCAAAATAGACTTGTCCAGGCTGTGGTATTTTGTGGAAGAGCCACACTCAAGGGGCCAAAGAGCCGCATGTGGCTTACAAGCCTCAGTTTGCTGACAATGGCTCTAGGACAAAGTCAAGCATACCAATATCCACATCATGGGGGTGTTGCAAGGTAAAGAGAGAAAACAAGGAATGGAAAACTTATTTGAAAAAATGATTGGAAAATCCCCTAACCTGGTGAAAGAAATAGACACACAAGTTAGGAAGCACAAGAGTTCCAAACAAGAGGAAGCTAAAGATGACCACACCAAGACACTCATAATTAAAATGGCAAAGATTAAAGATAAGTAGAGAATCTTAAAAGCAGCAAGATAAAAACAGTTACCTACAAGGGAAATCACATAAGACTGTCAGATTACTTCTCAACAGAAACTCTGTAGCTTTCCAGACAAGGAAAAGCTAAAGGAGTTTATCACCCCCAAACTAGTATTATAAGACATGTTAAGTGGTCTTTAAGAAGAAAAAGAAAAAAAAAGGTATGAACATTAAAATGACAATAAATGCATATCTATCATCCACATATTCATTGCAGCATTGTTTACAATAGTCAATATATGAATCTAAGTATTTATCCACAGAGGAATGAATAAAGAGGTGATACATATATACAATGGAATATGACTCAGCCATAAAAACAGAATAAAATCTTGCCATCTACAACAATATGAATAGACCTAAAAAGTATTGTGCTGAGTGAAAACAAGTGAAATGAATAAGCATAACAGAAACAGACTCATAGATACAGAAACATTTTCATCATTGCCAGATGGAAGGGGTATTTGAGAGAAGGGGGGAATAGTCATGGGGATGTAAAGTACAGCATAACCAATAATATTATAATTACTATGTGTGGTGCCAGATAAGTATCAGATTTATCACCTCATAAGTTATATAAATGTCTAATCAAATCATATTTTACATCAACTATAGGTGAAAATAAGTGTGTGTGTGTGTATATATATATATATATATATATATATATATATATATATATAGTAGTTTTATGGAATACTCTGAACCTCAATTTTATCATTTATACATTGGGACTAATCATTCCAATTTCTCAAGCACCATATTGTGTACTATTATTATTGAATATAGTATTATAAATAATTGAAATTATATAAGAAATACATAATTATAATATTAATTGTAGACTACTATATGGCACTTCAGTGGTTGAGCAAACTTTTCACTCAGATTAGAAAGAGCAATTTGGCATAAACAAGCTAAATAGGCTGTTTTAATAAGTTTCTTCATTTAAAATGTTTCATGTTAGCTGAGTACTCTCAGGATCAAGAGCTATTTTCAAAGCTTTCAACAGTTTATTTAAAAGACAAGGCTTTCACTAGCTCAATGGGTAATAATAAATAGTAAATAACTTTAATTCTGGGTCCTGAAAGATAATGTCAGATTGGGATGGGTTCATTGAAGGTCATACAACATTTTTTTATCAGTCTTCATATTATCAGATAACCCTAAAAAGCATGTTTCTATAGCTTTATATGCATGTGATGAAAGAGACAAAACCAAAATACATAGGCTCTAAAGAGGTACCCTGAAACTTAGAAAGTCAATGAATGAGTTCCTGAGAGACTGTGTGTAAAGCAGTGTATATCCCATTCTATCTTCCCATTGGGGATGGTATGTATCAAGAAATGCTTTCTTATTAGACAAAAATCTGGAAATGGATGCACTGAGTAGAAAAATCCAAGGCAAGGAAGGGTTATAGTGGGGGGATGACTGTGGTATCAGGGGCATCAAACATCTGAAGGGGCATGCTCATCTTTGTTTTTATTTTAATACATCCTGGTAAAATATCTCCCCTTATTTTCCCTCTCTCTCTAAGTACAGAGAAAGAACATTGATTTGGAAGTAGGAGGAGGACATAAAAGGGGAGGAGGAGGAGAAAGGGAGGGGAAAGAAGTAGAGAGGAAGAGGAGGGGAGGGAAGGAGGAAAAAAAGAAAAAGGACAATGTCAAGAAAAAAGAAAAATGACAATGGAGGTTTTCAACTGAAGTGGAAAATGAAAGGCCTATTCACTCTCTTCTGAAGTTCCAAGGAAACAATGGGACAAAATACATAAACCCAGATGAAATAGAGAATGAGAAAAGGAATAAAAACAGCAAA
Organism: Vespertilio murinus; assembly: GCA_963924515.1. NCBI lineage: Eukaryota > Metazoa > Chordata > Mammalia > Chiroptera > Vespertilionidae > Vespertilio > Vespertilio murinus. Next base: position 165,646,744 of record OZ004704.1, on the reverse strand, counting down.
AATTTAAAAACTGGAAAGCAAATAAATGCCATAGGGTATAATGCCAATACATGAACTGAGTGGTGTTACAGAGCTCCTTAAGCTTCAAAATTAGAGTCAATTGTGATCTAAGTGGGGTGCAGGTGTTACTGAAACTGGAAAACTATAATAATATAAGTGTAATATGCTAATTAGACTGGACAGCCAAATGACTTTCTGGATGTGATCTTGGATGTCCTTCCAGATGAAGTAACCATGGATGCCAAGGAAGAGGCAGTTAGGGGTGATCAGGCAGGCAGGTGAGTGGTTAAGAGTGATGAGGCAGGCAGGCAGAGGCAGTTAGGGGTGATGAGGCAGGCAGATGAGTGGTTAGGGGTGATCAGGCAGGCAGGCAGACCAGTGGTTAAGAGCTAGTGGTCCTAGATTGTGAGAGGGTGCAAGCCAAGCTGAGGGACCCCTTCCCCTATGCACGAATTTCATGCACCAGGCCTCTAGTTTAAAAGAAAAAGTTAACATCTTTGATTCCCACCTCTATTTAGGGAAATAGATGTCTGGAGGTTCCCTCCCTGGACAGGTGAACAGGAGGGATTCTGGACTCAAGACACCAGCACCAGGTGAGGGCTGGGGCATCATCCTGAAAATGAAGGATGGATAAAAATCAGCACACTGATGGCCACATCCCCACACTAACTCCCTTCTAATTTGCTTCCAAAATGATGATAACCATTCTTATCAACTCTGGACAAGAGGCATATAATTTTTTTCTGATAAAAAAAAAGGCCGAGGCCACCAAGCTCTTGAAAAGATGTTCAATATCATTAATCTTTAAGGTAATACAAATGTAAACCACAATGAGATAACACCCCATTCTCAGTAGGATAGCTATTATTAATAAAACACCACCACAGGAAATCATAAGCCTTGGTGGAATGTCAAGAAACCGGACCCCCTATGCACTGGTAGATGTAGAATGAGGCAGATGCTATGGAAAATAGAATGGTGATGCCTCAAAAAGTGCAAAACAGAATTACAATCCAGCAATTCTACTTCTAGGTATGTTTCCAAAAGAATATTTGAAAGGATCCTAAAGAGAGATTTGTACGTTCATGTTCAAAGCAGTATTATTCACAATAATCAAACCCAAGTGCCATCAACAAATGAATGGGTAAACATTTGAAACATTATTTAGCTTTAAAAATAAAGAATTGGAATATATCCTACAACATAGGTGGATCTTGAAAATATTATGCTAAATAAAATAAGCCAGTCACAAAATGACAGATGTTTCACAAGTCTATTTATATGAGGAACCTAGAGCACTCAGATTCATAGAAACAAAAAATGAAATAGTGGTTATAAGAAAGTGGGGACAGGATGCTGAAACTGGTTTGGCTCAATGGATAGAGTGTTGGCCTGCGGACTGAAAGGTCCCAGGTTTGATTCCAGTTAAAGGCACGTACCTTGGATGCAGGCACATCCCCAGTAGGAGATGTGCAAGAGGCAGCTGATCAATGATTCTCTCTCATCGATGTTTCTAACTCTCTATCTCTCTCTCTTCCTTTCTGTAAGAAATCAATAAAATATATTTTTTAAAAGAAAGTGGGGGAGGGAGAGAGAAAGGAGGGATGAAGAGTTTTTGTTAATAGGGGAAAATTTTTATTTTTCAAGATGAAAGCATATTGAAATCTATACAACAATGAAAATGCACTTAACCCTAGTGAACTGTACACTTAAAAATTGTTAAGATAGTGCATTTGACACTGTTGTACTTTACCACATTAATTTTTTTTTTTAAAAATCACCCTAAGGGGGGGAAAAAAGATCTACAGATGCTGACCACTCAGGCTCCTCAACCCAAACTCAGCCAGATAACCAGATGGAGCAGGCCAGCTCTCTAGCCTGCCTGGAACACAAAGTATTATTATGCCTCACCAGTTGGAAAGCTAAATATCAACAAATATATAAAGAAAGCTTTCAATATGAAAGTAAGTGAACAAAATAAAGGCATATGGTTTCCTACAAGAACATTCTAAAACATCTATAGTTAATACAATCATGCAGATAAGATAAAAAATGATCTTTAAGAAACACAAATAGGAGGCTATGAAGAAGAATATAAACAAAGTTAAAAATATGGGTAGCATTCATTTATTGTCCACATTTTTTTTTCAATTTCTATTATGTGCCAGGCACTGTATTCATTGAGAATATAGCAGTAAACAAAACATATATGCACATACTTAAAGGCTAGCAATTTCTTTTTCAGAAAAAAAGTTTGGAAGTTATAATTGAAGAAATCTCCCAGAAAGTAGAAAAGAGGAGAAACAATATGAAATTTTAAAGATAAACTTAATTAGAGAACATCTGATATTAAAAATGAGACTTTTAGAAAAAGAAAACCTCTAGAGGGAAGATATTATATAATACAAAATCAAGCAACTTTCCACAAGTGATTAAAAAAATTCCATATTAAAAGAACCAATAGTTTGCTCAGGAACATTTATGAAAAAGACCTACATCAAGGTACATTTTAATGAAAGTTCAGAACACTAGAGACAAGAAGATGATCTTAAAAACTTGAGAAAGAGGAAGTGAACTTGTGCCCAGGAAGAATAATAGGGAATCAGAATGGCATTTACTTCTCCATTGCAATTTAGGATGATAGAAGATGGAGTAAATGACTTAAATATCTTAATTAAAACCATTTCCACTCTGGAATTTTATACATAGCCAATCTATATAGTTCACTTTTTCTTATAAAACTACTGGAGGGTATGATCCAATTTCGAGATGGAGTAAAACAAGCAAGAGCAGCACACACAACATAGGAAAGTAGAAAAATTCCCCAGAGAATGGGAAAGATAGATTGCATGTCTACTGCTGTATACAGGGCCAGTAGTAGCAAAGAGTGGAGGATTCCAGGAGAGAGGTCTCCAGGATAACAATGAAACCGGGAGATTACCTAATATGTCTGGCTGTATTGATAGTGATTTCAGAGTGCTGTTGGCTGGGATTGGTAATGAATTAGTGACAGGTATTGTGTATGACAGAAAACTAAGCAAATGAAAAGAGAGCGAGAAGAAATGCAATCATAGTGTATTATATGGTCCAACTGTGAATAATACGATAATATTTTTTACAAAGTAATTAATGCTCTAACAAAATAAAAGATAATAGAAGTATCCGGAGGATGAGAGAATTATGAGGGGAGTGGGGAATGAGAAAAAGGACTCTTATAATTCAATAGAATGACTACATATAGAATCTACATATTATATATGCATGTAGAATGAAGAGAGAGGTTGAGAAGAGAACTCGATTAACCTAAAATAGTGAGTAAATTCCAACTTTATAAACTGTGTTACAGCCAGTGTTGGCATACTAAATGTATTTACAAAAGAGTTAGCTACTTGGAATCTTTGAGTGGCTCACCTTTGCTTGCCTTGCCTGAGGTTGCTGGTTATTGAAGATCATAGCTCAAGAAGTTACCTGGGTCCTGTGGTTCCTCTCAACTTCACAGCAATGTCACCCATTTGATGCTGTACTACCACACTTGGTGTGACCCAGTCTGCAGAGGGATCCAGCAGGCCTGGCTTCCAAGCAGGAATTTCCTGCACACCTGGCCTCAGTTGTTAATGGTCCTCCTTTGTAATGTGATTAATAAGTGTAGTGTGTGACTAGTGAGAGTGAAATAGTGACAATGAACAGCTGAAAATTATATTGAGTATGAAGCTGTCATTAGGTTATTGTAGATAGCATTTAAGAGTATTGGCCTAACAGTGTTTCCCAAAAAAGCTTAGAGCACTAGTTAAGTATACAATTTTACCTATATGTTCCCAAAAATTCTAGTCTAGCACTTCTTAGTTGGGATTCAGGAATCTGTATTTTAACAACTCCACCAGGTGATTCTCATCATGAGAGAAATTTGGGAAACTCTGGCCTAGAAAATATTCTAGGCCTAGAGAGCTGTCCAGAATCCTAGGACACCACTGTATCTATGCTTCTCAAAAATTTACCAGTGTTCATAAAAGAAAAGCCAATGAATATACAAAGTACTTACAATAGCACACTGTAAATGTGAATTTTCTCTGGCATCTCATAGTTGTTATTTAAAGAGTCACTTACATTTTTCATGCATATACATATATGGTTGCTACATGCTTAAAATTTAAATAGCTAACATTTACTAAATATTTTCTGGTTGTGTTTTGCCTAATACTTTACATAGAGTTTCTTATTCATTCTTCACAGCCATTTTATGAAGTAGTTGCTATCCTTAATTTATAGATAAGGAAAACAGAAATGCAGGAAGGCTAAATAATTTGCCAAAGATCACACGGCTAGTGTGAGCAGTAAAAAAAAAAAAAGAATTTAAATATAACTGTGGTTACTATGCATGCAGGCTCTGCATTTAATCTCTTTGAAATCATTGAATCTTTTATAACTATCCCATTTTATCTGTGGTTCCCACTTTTTCATTAGGAGTATAAGAACTACAATTTGAAAAGCATAAATATAATTTATTTATTCCCATTCCATATGGTAGAAACTAGTGGAATCACCTTTTAACAAATATTTATCAGCAAATTATTGACTTGATTTAAAATGAAACCATAGATATTGTCATAAACCCAGCATAATGCTATCAATATCTTGGGTCAATGACCGGGAAGCCCTTCAAGGAAGGGTCACTTTGGAAGCATTGGAGTGGGCCTAGTCTTTTTTCTTTTTTCTCCATTGATAATACATCCCACCAGCTCCCAAAGCAATTCATTACCACATTCAGTCACTTCACCAGCTTTATATGTGATGTTGGACTTACTCTCAAACATAATTCTTTGAAACAGGTCTTATTTTTATTCCCATTTTACACATAGAAATAGAACATACTTAAGATCACTCAACTAATAAATCATAGAACAAAGAGTCTTGAAAGTCCAGACAGTTGATCTCAGCAACCTGTGCTTTTATCCATTATCATACGACGGTGCTGACCACTGTCACCATCTTCTGTCCTCATATCTGATGATGCAGTAGCCAAACTTAATGGTCATTTTCAAATCTCCATTTCTCAGATCACTTTAGTCATATATGATGCCTCATCTGTTCCAATCTGATAGAACTTATCTTTGCATCAACTGCTAACCTTCCTTGTGGGGTTCAGTGGGTGAAAGGGCTGTGCTTTCTTTCTTGGAGACCTCAATGTGGTGTGTACCAAGAGAGCTCCTCTACACACAAGGGTAGCTGACCAGATAAGTGGCCTATTGAGTTGGAAAATCTAACTGAAATGGACTTCCCAGCAAGAACATCAAGGTTCTTTCATGCATTACTTCAAAGTCTTTTTGTGGTGTTTCTTGATCAGAAAAACAATTCAGAGATGATTTCAGCTCTTTCAACAAAATTGTTAGCTCAACTGTATAAGGCAGAGGTTTATCACCCTCGGTACTATTGACATTTTGGGCTTATTCTTTGTAGTTTTTTTTTTTGAGCGGGGGGGGGGGTGCTGGGGATCAGTCATATGAACAGTAGGATATTTACTGGCACCAGATGCCAGTAAGAGTTCCCATACCCCCTTTTAGTTATGATGACCAAATTTTTTTCCAGACATTGTTGAATGTCCCCTGAAGGGAAAGACAGAATTGCCCCCGCTGAAGAAATGCTGGCTAAGGAAAAACTATTTCTACATAAATTTCTAAACAAAAGTTCATAAATTATTATATTGTTTTATCTATTTTAGAATAATGCCATGTAGTCTATCACATAAAGCTTATGTGGGTTAAGTTTGCATCTACTGAGAGCCTAAGATAAAGTAGAATATAAAATATAATATCATCTTATTATTTTTATACTGCTTACATGTTCAAATAAGATTTTGAATACATAGTTTAACATACACTGTATATATATATATATATATATATATATATATATATATATATATAATTTAGTTTGCTTACTACTTTCTCTTAACTCTTACTGGCTGGTACCTCCAAATCACATCTTCATGTCAATCTCTAAACCCCCAAATGCATTTGTGAAACCATTGTCTCCCACTGAGCATCCCTCAGGATACTGAAGCCAATGTGTCCCATGCTAAACTCATTCCTTCCTTACACAGATTTCTCTGTTCCTTACTCCCAGTATAAAATTGGTCTCCAAATATCTTCCATCAATTTCCTAAATGGCTATCAAGTCTGTTTGCAAGGCATTCCCACTTCTCATTTCAGACTCATTTCCCATCCATATTCCTTTGGGAGTTTACTGGCTACTCCTTGAGCCTCCTCCCATTGTCCATAGTGTAGCCCAAGCTAATTTGTTAAAGCACAAATCATTCCTTCACTCCCTTGAATATAGTCCAAACTCTCTTGCTGGGCTTGTGAAGTCCTCCATAAAGTATCCCTTGCTTTCTACCATTTACAATAATAAATTAGTGAGGATTACATTTGCTGTTAGAAAAAAAAGGCACTATAAGAACTTGAACCTGAAATTAAATATATAAAATATTGAAATTTTATATGCATTCAGGTAAGGTTTGTGCATAGCCTAATGGATTTTGGGATGTAAACTCCTGATGTTCTGGGGCCTTTTAAATTAGGAAAGGTAAATTTCAGCACAGAGTCTCATGTATGCCTACACCCAATCTTACTTTCTTTATAAATCCATTTAATTTCTGTTAGACTCTGGGCATTACTTTTCCATGTAGCATAAACTTAATCTCAACTAGTTCAGGCTTCCCATTTTTCTCCTATGTTGCATCTAAGTTTTGAGGAGTTAGGCAGATGACCACTTAATATTTAGTGCAAAGTAGGACACTTTCTAGAGAAGGGCTGATATTTATCAATTAGGCATGAGGCCAACATTATAATCAGGCAAATGGAGATATATTGTCACCTTTGACTTTAGTAATATCAGTCTAGTAGGAGAAGGAAGGGTATGGGTGTCTGGGGAATATTCAGTCATCATCTGTCCATATTAGATAGACACTTGGTAATATAATACTATCTTCAGAAACCCAGTATCTAGAAGTAAAAAAAAAAAAAAAAAAAAAGTTTTACCTCATTCCTATCTGGTCTTTGATCACCTGTCCATACATAGCTCAGCTGCTTCCAATCACTTTTCTAACAATAAGCATCTGTGGTCTGGCTCACTTTTAGGCCCCTTCCAAGCCCTACTGAGGTGAACAAAAATTGTAATCTGCTCTTCATGGACATGGAGCATGGCTGTCCCCACCATGTCTGTGTCATGCCGCATGCTGGAACATTCTGTGGGCTTGCAGTCCTCCTGAGCTCCACCCAGAAATCCAGATAGATCTCTATACTGTTCCTGAATTTTGACTTCTATCTCATTTCTATTCTGCACCCCACCCTTAACTAGGATACAGACAGTGGATGAGACACAGGATTGTTTTTTTAGAAATCCAACTACATTGATGTGATTTGTCTTCTTCTCTTTGCCCTCCCCATGTAATCTTTACCTCTCCTTCAGTGAGACAGCCTGACTTGCTGTATATTTGCTCAGATTTATTATTTATGAC